>JACXGJ010001375.1:0-53724 GCA_016801105.1 Esox niger | reverse complement strand
ATTGTAATGCATTATGACACTGTCATCACCATATCATAACATCTATTAACAGCTAACATAACTTGTCATAATCTGTTTTAATACTCTCGCAACATGTAAACTGTCACTTTACTTAAAATAGCTAAATACACTTCACAAAACTGTCAGGAAACATGTTTATCAGAATCACACCGGTATCAGTCCCAATGACTGTCATGCTCCTGAAATCAGCAACAATATTTTATAGGTTTATGTCTGAATTCCATATATGCACTATTACAATGATAAAATAGCAAATCCTATTATATGTTATGTGTGGGTCCTATATTTCATGACCTGAAAAAAGATAATGCCGATATATGTTCTGGGAGATGTATTAGGTCAAGGGTGAACTCCAGAGATTAAGGACTAGTACTTTTTGGGAATTGGCTGATTTATTTATATTAACTGCAAATCTGAAAAAATTATTGAAATTGTTACATTCATCTACTTACTTTGGACTTATGATTAATTAACAATGAGCAATTAACTCTGTACCCCTGCACACTGTTATAGTAGATTATGAGTGTACTATAACAGTGCACACTGATTCAAGCAAAGATTATTTATTATGCTGACAATATTGTTGACTGATTCTGAAAATGCAAGTACATGCATAGGCAGATGGGAGGACACAAGATTAGAAGGGAAGTTGTTGAATATAGATATATAGATTATTCATTTGAACAAACATCTCAGATACAATTGTTTATCTCAAGGTTGCTGGAATGCCAACTTTGTCTGACATTACATGACATCCTAGCATACATATTACATAATGTATTGTAGGCTAAATCAAATAAGACTCACATAGCAATTTAGCAATTATATGTTTCTTAACAAAAATGTACGATCTCTTAAAGTTTTAATATATGACTAAGTGAAAGGCTGCAACTGCGGAACAACTACATTACATAAACAGATTTATTATCATTATTGTTATAGTGATACGCATGGTTACTAATTCAAGATGCAACACCTATTAATTATTGAATTACTATATGTTTATCCACTGCTTTATTGCAACCCAAAATGTAATATGACCAGATTGGAAGAGGATACGCCTTTACTTGACTAATAAATATTCAATTTCTTTATTTAGTGCAGTTATTATTTTAGTTCAAAACCAATTGTCTATTTTTCACATTTGAAAATGTCACACTCCCATCCAAATATGATATCCACAAATTGTTTAGCATGAAATTCCTTCACAAGCTAATTCATGTTTCTTTCACTACTCAAGATACATAAGGGGTTAGAGATTAACCAAAGATGTGAATTACCATGCGCATCAGAAACACACTTTCATCTGGCACACACAATTTGTTTCTAAAATAAATATACTGTATAGTTTTGATGTATTCATGATGAGTAATATGTACTATTCACTCATTTGACAATTCCTGTATCGATACTATATTTAGGCTATGTATACATAGTATTTTGGAGAACGGTGCTTCCAGGTATCCAAAAGGTGGCACTGTTGAGTTTTACAACGACAGAGGTCTGCTCTCGCCACATCTTGTTCATAAGCATATTGCAAACATTTTATTCTGTGTTCTGTCACATATGAAGTAACCAAATATGTTGTTCTTGTAAATACAGTAATTGTAGAGTCTGTTTATTCAATTTGGTTATGTTACATGTAGATTTCAACTTGAATTTCAAAGTACACAATTCTTAAACTTCTTGCAAATCATGAATACAAAACGTTACGTTTGACTCAAATACAAATTAATTCAACTTACAAAAGAGTTATTTCACGTCTATTTATAATGATTATACAAATATCAATAACAGTATCAATTGCAGAAGATGATGTTCATATGAATTTTAGAATATTTCCAGGAAAAATGTATACAACAATAAATCGAAAAATAATGTGCATACACTCTAATATTCTATAACCACTAATGTCTCAATGAGATAATCAAATGATGTCTATATATGTATATATATATATATATATATATATATATATATATATATATATATATATATATATATATATATATATATATATATATATAAAAATCAAATCGAGGAGTGAATGAGTTAATCGGTTGAGTTCCAGCTGACAGTCAGCTGATAACCTTTGACAGTTGAGAAAAGTTTTGTTTCTGCACTAATATGTTAATTAGCCCTCCAAATGTGCAAGCCTATTGGCTCTTCGTCCGAGTCAATTTTCCATTTCCAACCTGACGTCAGGGTGGCTATAAAACTCTGCAATGCTTTTAAACTCATCTGCTGTGTGATCCTTCTAAAAAATCGCCTGCAAGTTAGAGCCATATTACGTGCGAGGCTAATTTTATCCCTTCTCGACATATAACCATCACCGCTTTAGGCAATGGATAGATGAAGAAACATTAAAGTGTTAAATGTTTAAAATACAAAGCCGCCGAATTTCTCTTGTTGAAAGAGGACTCCGCAACTTGAGTGCACGGCTCTGGTGAGTCTGTGCAATAGACTGCAAAGGGAAAGTATTCATCTACAGTTGGGAACCCGTCGTTGCACAAAGGACGTTGAAAATATTTTTTTCTACTTTATACAAATACGCTTAAAAATCAAACTGGCTCACGTTCTTCCGAAGCAACCCAGTTTGACAGCTGCTCTTCACCCCGTTTGGAGGACTGTCAGCAGCAAGAGGATGGCATCAGAGCTGGCAATGAGCAACTCCGACCTGCCCACCAGTCCCCTGGCCATGGAATATGTTAATGACTTCGATCTGATGAAGTTTGAAGTGAAAAAGGAGCCGGTGGAGCCCGATCGCAACATCAGCCAGTGCAGCCGCCTTATCGCCGGGGGATCCTTGTCTTCCACCCCGATGAGCACGCCTTGCAGCTCGGTGCCCCCTTCTCCAAGCTTCTCGTCGCCCAGTCCGGGCTCGGGGAGCGAACAGAAGGCACACTTGGAGGATTTCTACTGGATGTCCGGTTATCAACAGCAGTTGAATCCGGAGGCGCTGGGTTTCAGCCCCGAAGACGCAGTTGAGGCGCTGATCAACAGCACTCACCAGCTCCAGTCTTTCGATGGCTATGCTAGAGGACAGCAGTTTGCCGGCGGAGCCGGAGGAACAGGCACCATGGCCGGGGAAGAGATGGGCTCCGCCGCTGCGGTGGTGTCAGCAGTTATCGCCGCCGCAGCAGCCCAGAATGGGGGTCCGCACCACCACCACCACCATCACCACAACGGTGGTCACCACCACCAATCACCTGGGATCCCGTCCAACGGCAGCTCTGGAGGAAACCATCCACATATGGGACATTTGGACGACCGGTTTTCGGACGACCAGCTGGTGACTATGTCGGTGCGGGAGCTCAACCGACAGCTACGAGGGGTCAGCAAGGAAGAAGTCATCCGGCTGAAACAGAAGAGGAGGACCCTAAAGAACAGAGGCTATGCCCAGTCCTGCCGTTACAAGCGGGTCCAGCAGCGGCACGTCCTGGAGGGCGAGAAGACGCAGCTCGTCCAGCAAGTCGACCACCTTAAGGCAGAGATCTCCAGGCTGGTCCGGGAGAGGGACGCATACAAAGAAAAATACGAGAAGCTCATCAGCAACGGCTTCAGAGAAAATGGATCCAGCAGTGACAACAACCCTTCCTCCCCGGAGTTTTTCATGTGAGTCTCAACATTATCGTGAAAAACAAAAGATTATCAACTGAGTTTGTCAGTCCCCTCATTAACCTACAAAGTTTCCTCTTTTTTGTTATGGGGCTTACTAGATCAAGACTAATTTCCCAACTTTTTCGATAATAGTTATTTGACAATCGGTGGTTGCTCAAGTCTGTCAAATAACGGTTTTGAGTTTTTTGGGGGCTTGCAATAGAAAAATGGAACTTGTCACCATTTTCGTTCATTTTGGAGTAAAAACGTTGAAACCTGCCATCATCATTTTCGCTATCATACTTATTATTTTATTCATATTTTTGTCAAGCTTTTTTGTCGTTCATTTGACTTGCAGTGTTTCCAATATCTTATCTTGACTATTGTTTTTCGATGTTGATTTGACTTTGCACTGTTGCTGTAGGCTGTGTGCATGCAACCACTAAGTATACCCCTTTGGAGTTCATCAACTTGCTTTTTCCCCCCACCATTTTACTTTGAAATCCGCGTACCTGTAAAAACTGCAACCATCTACAGAATAACGTTTTTGGTCCTTTTTTCTTTATTTTTTTGGTTCTGCCAAACTCGGATGACTGCGGATGACCTGCCATTTTACTCCACCTCATCTCATGCGTTATGCTTTCTATTTTGTGTTTAGCAAAAGACTATTACTCTTATGAAAGAAAATCCATTGTTTGAAAAGATATATGAAATCGAACTGGCCTGCATGCTGGACATGTACGGTTTATATTATATTTTTGCTTGAAAATGTACTTTTTTTCAGATGACTCCAGCATGGCATTCATATTTTCTTTTATGGCCTGATCACTTTTTTGGGATTGATCAAAAAAGTGACAAGGACCCTCATGCCACCCTTCCATTGCAAGTGCATTTCAACTGTGTTGAATGACACAACGTCGGCTCCCAATTCCATGCAGTGAATGCTCTGATGCATTCCTGATGGAAGTTTTTTCCGCGGGGATCCATGTTGCAAGGGGTGAAAGGACGTAAACTATTCAAAAAGGAATCATCTAACCCTATGTGGGCCTAAACTGTATGTGGCTTTAAAACGGTTTGTTTATATTAAAAAAAGAAAATAAATACCCTATCCTTATGCATTTGAAAACGTTGGAATGCAATGGATCTTTAGTTCATCATCTAGGTATAGCCTACACTTTTATTATCTGTAACTCTAAAATATAACTTGGATGTTCTACAGGTTGACGTTTAAAATGAATGTGATATAGAATATTAGGATCTTTTAGATGTAGATATCATAAAGTCATGTGCCCTAAATTATTTCCTTGTCATTGGTTTGGATAGGTTGGCACGTCTCCAATTTATACAATAAAACAGTATTGTTTCCATTCATAAGCAGCGCTTTTTGCGGCATGTTCTGGTAGTTCAGACAGTAGTGTGACAGCTCTAGTGGTGTTTGTCTTTGCCAACCGACTGTATTTAAACCAAAGTATTAAACGAAGAGAAACTTCAGGCCCAGGTTAGCGTGAAACATGCATTTTGACAATGTATTCTGAAGTATTTTGGACTGAATTGCACTAAAATGTAGCCTGCAAAATCACAAAATGGGATGACTACGACGCTGATAAAAACGCTGCTACCTTGGCATCGCTGGATAAGTAAATTTTGATAGTTTGTTGGTAACCAGGCCTAGATGTTTTTGTCTCAAACATAGTAATGATTTACAAGGCAATAATATTATTAGGAAGTCTATAATCAATAATGTCTGGACATTGTTAAAAAGACAGGGATTGACACCCTATTTGTAAAAATTGTGAGATACCATTCCTCAATAAATCTTAAAGAAATTTGTTAATTAAACTTTTCTCATTTTGCTGTGCAAAATTATTTCACTCACTAACCTTATGTAATGTTCATATGTGCTCGTTTTTTATTCTTACAATTAAATGATATGCAATAAATGTATGTAATTGGCATTTAATTACGTTTCTCCGTTTTTTTTCTTGGCATATACCAGCAGAGAGTGGATATGGATTTCACAAACAAAACCAGAGTAGTTCATGTTAATGCAAAGAGAAGTAAAGAGTTCAGCATACATTTGCAGGGTTGACTTAACTGGAGTGTATTTGTGAATTGGTATCAAAACATTTGCGGCAGGTTTCCTTGTGAGTTTCATAATCTGTGAGATTTGTGCTGATGAAAGAAAACTCATTCCAGGTAATAAAATTAATAGTTTGTTTGCCAATTAGCCTTATTCAAACCTCACTGAACATCTTGAATGGTGAACATGATAATTCAACTTAGTACATACACATGTACTTTTTGTTAGAGATACAATCCATTCGGAATGTGGCACTGAAACATTTCATTAAGGGTATCTTCACATGTAGCAATATCTATATTATTTTGTGACTTTATTAAATAAAAAAAGTAACTTCTAAGAAGAGACTAGTTTATATCCCACAGGAATGATCTATTTTGTGTAGGTGTCCTTGCAAACCACAAGTCAAGTTATATAAAAACCAGCTCTTGACTTAATTTTACTGTTCAAGGAATTTTTAATAAAAATGTCACTCAATTGAATAAACAAAACGAAAGTAATCCGTATAGTAGTCTTTACCTCCATGCATGGTTAGATCAAGTCTCCTGGGTATGTATAACATTCTGTCATTCCTATTAACAAATTCAATATACATTTCTCATTCAAATCCAGTAATGTGTGTGCATTCTATATTACAATTACATAATGTTTTATATAACTGCATTTCATCCTCACTTTGAATCATAATTTTGTGTGTAAATATTCCTGTTTTAGAGTTATTGGGTGTTCCTATGTTTCTATGTTTGTGTGTGTGCGTGTGTTTCTGGGATGAAGTTACAAATGTGCAAGAGCCAAATCTTTATATCCATTCCCACTTCACCATTCACTTCACCCTGCCTTCCTCACCTCTTGCATTTGGCCATGTACTAGAAAAGACCATGCCCTGAGAGCTGGGGTACACCCTGACATCCAAGAGGGCTCTGTCATACATTTGAGGGGATTTAGGAGACAGTGCCAGCCCAGTGTGTAATGAGACACAGAGGCAGGTGTGGGCAGATGAAGCATAGTAACACGGCTCCCTGCTCGCTGTTGGATTGATGTTTACGTTTTGACCTTTGAGACCTCTTCTGACGATGGATCTTAATCTTAGTGTTCCTAAGGGGACTGTAACTAAAGATTGCTCTCTTGAATGTGTGTGATGTCAGTCTGTCTAAAATGTCGAAAAGACGTGTAGAAGTATGAAGGATGTGGTTTGTTTCCAGTGTTCTAGAACAATCACTTTCATGGTCTAAAATATGCAACATTTTAGGACCTTATTTTTTGTTAGCAGCCCGCCATTGCATCAGTATTCATGCTAAGGTGTGCACTGAAAATGTTTTTATGAACACATCCTACTCTGAACCTCAGTGAGGTTGGGTGTGGCTATTTTGTCATAACATTTAAATCACCTTCACAGCGGTGTAACCTTTCATGTGATTATTTTATGATAGATAACCAGTCATGTAAATGAATTTGTGAACCCCTAATTGTTGCAACTATTTGTATCTGCCGGCAATATGAGATCACTGTTAAAAGCATAAAGTACAGTCAGTTGAAATAATCTGTAGTAAAATATAATTTCTTTATTGACTCCCCAAGCCTCTACAATAAGTCAACTAAATAACCAATCAGTGAGAGACATGGTGTTTTGCTCCAACACCAACACGGGGACTCTTCAGCTCCCCGCTCCTCTCCTGCTTTGCTGGTTAGGCTTTATGTGGGAAGTAGGGTAGTGTGGTGCCGCTGCGGTGGCTGATGTGCCCATAGCAAGGGCCGAGAGGGGGGCGAGGGAAGCGGGTGTAGATGGGGAGGACTGAGACAATAGTTGGAGCCGGGGCTGAATTAAATGATTTTGCTGATGATTAATAGCGCAGCGGGCCAGCGGCTCCTGCGATGTAGAGATGATAAATTGTGAGTGCGGCTCTTTGCAGCTGTGCCAGGCCTGTGCCTTAACGTGCACACACCACGCAATTTACAGCCAAGCCCACTCTCCTGCTTACTTAGGAGAAACCGCTCAATATATCTAATCACATATGTGTTTGATCCCCAGCCATAGAGATGCCATTTATTGATGAATATTTTATATTAGCCACACAGAACAACCAGACAGTTTTGCGTTATTTTGGGAAGATAATATTCGCCTTTTGGTGGCTTTTATGGCTAATGAAAAAATCAGCAAATAGAACCAATGTGGGTGTGTGTGTGTATATGTGCCGACTTGCGTGCATGCATGAATGTTTGTGTTTGATAGAGAGAGCAAGTCTTCACCGTGATTCTAAAGATCCTTAACCACATAAGAACTTCATCCATTTTTGTGCAAATGTTTATACAGTGAGAGTAAGCTCTTTGACCTTTTACACATTTTCTTAAGAAGTCACATTACATTTTTTATCAATGATTAAAATAAAATACTTTATAATGCCAGGTAGGTTGATCAATTCTTAGAATTTTCAACAAGATATTACTTATGTATTCAACCTCCTGGGTCAATATATTGAAGATTACAGTGTGTCTTGTTGTAAGACTCTAAGAACTTTGTAGAGCTGGATTCAACCTTATTTACTAAATAAGCATTTCAAAAAACGTATCAAGTTGGTTGTAGGTCCTTGTTGTGGTGACACCACCATGCTTGAAAATATAGTGGGACAAAGTGATTTGTTTGGGATTTTCCCCAAACCATGCTATGTAATCAAAAGAAGAAAGGATTTATTGCACACTTCTTTTGTATTTTTTGTTGTATATAATACGTATCTTGTTGTAAACTGAATGTATATTTTGAAACAGTGGTATTTTGTATAGGCCTCTCCCTTTATAGTCTGTCGTTTAGGTTAGTATTGTGGAGAAACTGCCATATTGTTCCTTCATCATCGGAGCCATTCAACTACAGTCATGTGAAAAAGTGAGTACACCCACTGGAACGTTTTTATTTTATTTTTGGACATGAGTATGTAATCTCACCTTTAACACCATTGACATATAAAAGTAACTTGATTCAACAAATGAAACAATTATTATATTTGGGTTTGCACATACTGCAGCAGGGATTTTGGCCCAGTCCTCCATACAGACCTTCTCCAGATCCTTCAGGTTTCGGGGCTGTCACTGGGCAATACGGACTTTCAGCTCCCTCCACAGGTTTTCTATTGGGTTCAGGTCTGGAGACTGTCTAGGCCACTCCAGGACCTTCAGATGCTTCAAACGGATCCACTCCTTAGTTGCCCTGGCTTTGTGTTTCGGGTCGTTGTCATGCTGGAAGATCTTGCGATACATGGCCCCATCCATCCTCCCCTCAATACGGTGCAGTCGTCCTGTCCCCTTTGCAGAAAAGCATCCCCTAAGAATGATGTTTCCACCACCATGCTTCATGGTTGGGATGGTGTTCTTGGTGTTGTACTCATCCTTCTTCTTCCTCCAAACACGGCGAGTGGAGTTTAGACAAAAAGCTCTATTTTTGTCTCATCAGACCACATGACCATTTCCCATTCCTCCTCTGGATCATCCAGATGGTCACTGGCAAACTTCAGATGGGCCTGGACATGCGCTGGCTTGAGCAGGGGGACCTTGTGTGTGCTGCAAGTTTTAATCCATGACGGCATATTGTGTAACTAATTGTTTTATTTGAGACTGTGGTCCCAGCTCTCTTCAGCACAGAACTGCCGTGTAGTTCTGTGCTGGTCCCTCACCTTCCTCATGATCATTGATGCCCCATAAGGTGAGATCTTGCATGGAGCCCCAGACCTAGGGAGATTGACGGTCATCTTGAACTTTTTCCACTTTCTAATAATTGCGCCAACAGTTGTTGCCTTCTCACCAAGCTGCTTGCCTATTGTCCTGTAGCCCATCCCAGCCTTTTGCAGGTCTACAATTTTATCCCTGATGTCCTTACACAGCTCTCTGGTCTTGGCCATTGTGGAGAGGTTGGAGTCAATTTGATTGAGTGTGTGGACTGGTGTCTTTTATACAGGTAAAAAGCTCAAACAGTTGCAGTTAATACAGGTAATGAGTGGAGAACAGGAGGGCTTCTTAAAGAATAACTAACAGGTCTGTGAGAGCCGAAATTCTTACTGGTTGGTAGGTGACCAAATACTTTTCATGCAATAAATGCTAATTAATAATTAAAAAAATCATACTATGTGATTTTCTGGATTTTTAGATTTTAGATTCCGTCTCTCACAGTTGAAGTGTACCTATGGTTAAAATTACAGACCTCTTCATGCTTGGTAAATAGGAAATCTGCAAAATCAGCAGTGTATCAAATACTTGTTCTCTCGACTGTATTAAACAAAAATCGACAGAAATGTTCCTTCAATAACAGGTGTTTTCCTGAAATAACTTCATGTGGCCTTTGGTTTAATGTGTCTCTTCACCTCTTACATCGACTGTGAGATTTTTTTTAATTTGACCCGGCCATTCCATAACCCAACATTTCATAATTTTAAGCTATTCTGAGAAAATGCAAAGCAGCCCCAAACCATAATAGCCCTGCCTCCTTTCTTTACTGTTGGTATAAGGTCCTTATGTTCAAAGGCAGTGTTTTGTTTTCACCAAACATGGCATCAGGCAGTGAGGCCAGATAATAACTCCTTTGACTTATCTTTCCAGAGCACAATTTTCCAGTAGCTTTGGTCTTCTCCCAGGTCTTGTTTGACAAACAGTTGAGTGTTGATATTCCTTTCCCGCGCAGATGATTATTCCTTCTTGACTTTCCATTTAGGTGAGGTTTTTGCAGTCACTTTCTGACTCATTCAGTAACAATCTGACTCATACACTTCAACATTGATTGTGGCCAGAGAAGCCTTTACATTTCTTGTTTCCCAGACGTTCTTAGATACATCTGTTAGCATCATTTGATCAGCTGTTGGCCTGAATTTAGTGGTGCGACCTGTCTTTTTTTAAATGCCAGCAGTCTGTCAAAACCAAGTTTACAATCTTTATAGAAGGCTTAACCAAACCAAGATAATATCTAAATATTTTCTAATCATTTACACCTTATTCCCATTGTATCCTTTTTATGTATTTTTAGCAATTTGTTGAATTAGTTTACCTTTATAAATTGTGTCCAAATGTGTAAAAAATCCACTTTCCCTTATCTTTTTGCTCAGAATTCACTACTTGACTGAGAGATGGTTTGAAAAAAACATGACAATAGGCATATTGTTCAGTAAAAGTCATATACATATTCAAACTATAACACAAAATGTGGAACTAGTCAAGGGGTGGGACACTTTCTAAAGGCACTGTATATGACTTGCAATTTGACCACTAAGGGCAATCATATTTACTATTACATTTAATACATATCCCAGACAGCCGGACCACACATGCCCCCAGGGCTTCAGCCTCAGATTCCCTTTCCTTACTAACTGTCCTGTCATTAAAATAATCAAAATATATGTATATGTGGTTAGTCTTCTGACTTAAAATGTTTTAGGTTTGAAACTCCTAAGAGAGAAAGTTTGTTTAGAGCCATATATTTAACTTAATGTGAAAACCCTAACTTCTACCATCAGCTTTATTCCTAACCTTACCCTAACCCTAATAAAACAGAATGAATGCCTAACACTAACCCTAACTATACTTGCACAGAAGTCAAACAACAGCACAACAAGACAACAGGACAAAAGTTATGTAAGGTAATGGATCAGTTATTATCCGTCTGGAGAAATCCTCCTCTTCTATGATTCATTTTAATTTGGTAAACCTCATTATCCATAATGAATGATTTTTTAATATTTAATATTATTTAATTCATAACAATAGATTTAATGTTGATACATTTGAGTGAGGATGGTACATAAGTTGCATACAGCATACCCATTGCTAATTTGCTATACATTTATGTGAGTCACTAATTCAGAGTGATGGAACGTTTTGACATTAGCATCTTATAGAGGTTGGCTGTGAAAAAGGCTGTATGTTTGCTCAGGGAGTGACAAGCCCGTTGACAGATTCTAAAGTAAGGGGGTCTGAAATGGAGGCCCAGGACAGAGCTATGGGAGAAATTGTTCATGCATGTGTGTGTGTGTGTGTGTGTGTGTGTGTGTTTCCATGTGTTTGTGTCAGACTGTCTTTTAGAGGAGGTATGGAGGTCAAAAGTGAAAGTGCACACGGCTGTACACAGTCATTAGAGTAATCTGTAACCCAGGGGAACACACTCATTTCCTCTGCAGAGTAAGATGGCTCTGTGTGTGAGATACAGCTTACGCTCTAAGTTATTACTGCCTAAATAATATATACTGTCATCATAACAGCCACTTAGCTCGACACTCTGTACAGTGTGTATACAGAGAGAGCAACTGTCACTGCAATTTTGCCAGTCCTTAACATTGTAGGTGTATTTCAGAGAGCGTAAGAGTTTTGCAACAGCTGTTCCAGTTAAGTGACTGACTTGTGTGTGTGTGTTTGTGTGTGTGTGTGTGTCACTAATCAGTGTTTTAGTAGAGAATCATGGACTAGTGACCAACCACTTTTTTGATATGTAATATTTCCCCTCCATGGTAGTGATGTAATAACACTGATTTTAATTCATTCTGAATATTTTTTTTCCTATCACATCTCTCCTGGCCTCCTCACAAAGCCTGTCCAGGTTGGTGAATGAAGGACATCTGAAGAAACCGCAAACAGCAAAATAACCTATCCTCTATCCTCTTTTTTATAGCATTCCTTCGGCACACACACACACACACACACACACACACACACACACATACACACATAGAGGATCAATTAAGATTTACTTATTCTATTGGGGAATAGTTATCAAATTGTATCCTTTAAACGTAGGCTGAAAGTTGAAGATTAGTGCTTCATAAAGATATTTTGTTGAAAATGGATGTTCAACTCATTAGAGAGTTGTCCTTGAAAGTGGCTGGCTGCAGGTTATGTTAATAATGAGGTGTAGCTGTACTCTGAGTTGTAATTATACATATCTGCAAATGGACTCAAAGCAAAGGGACTGTGAATCCAACCCTGTCTCCCTGAGGTCAAGGAACACAGAGGTTGACAAGGTTGTTGTGTTGAGTTACATTTCTGTGGTTACAAAAAGTAACATCTAAAGCTGGCAGTACAAAACATTTGAAATATTTTTTAAGTGATATTTCAAAAATGCAGACACTTCATATTACAAAGCATCTAATGACCTACTCCATAGCCAGTATTAGCATGGCTGTTTTTGAAACATTGTATGGGTCTATGGCATGTTACAAAATAAGGGTTAGAGTAACCCAAATGGTATTGCATGCAAACATATACACATGTTGCATAGTAGGAATATAGACCAAAATAATATAGATCTTAATACCACTAAAAAAGCATCTCTTTTGGTCATTAAACCACCATTTTTTTCTGTAAGGAATTTTTAGATCCACTTTAAATTAGGTCTGTGCTTCAAGTACACATACACCACCTCGCCATTTTGGTAACTGTGTAAATATCTACTGAACTTTTATCAATATCTTCACCTAGACTTAGCGAGAAAACTATGGAACGCAAAGTAGCCGCTAATGTTGCTTACAAAACCGTCAGATCCTGGCTAGGTCACTCTAGGCATCTCTATGCGCAATGGGGTCACAGTCAGGTCTTAATCGCAGAGGAGACTTCTATACCAGAAAACGATAGTTCATGTACAGCAATTTTCAATTACCAGATTTGTCCCTGGAACCATGTTTTCAGGTAGTAGGAATGTGTTAATGTTAGCAGCCAACAGCATTTTGTATGATTTGTGGTAAAATGTTACCCAAAACGTTAGCTCAAATGTTTTTATTTATGGTACTACTGTATTTTTGATCTATGTTACTACTGTAGTTTGCAAAAAGTCCTAGCTAGTTATGCTACTTAGAATCTCACTACGTTGATAGGTATGATTAAAACTAACAAGAAAACCAGAAAGCGTATGGTGAGCTTGTAGATAGTTAATAACTACCAAGCATCCGTTTGCTATGCTTCGATGTCTTAGTGTGCTAGTGGAAAAGTCAGATTACAGCCCAAAAGTTAACTAGACATCATTTTTTAGGGTAATAACAGGTAAAAACTAGCGTACGTTTGATATCTTTCTATGCGTAATTTTCCCAGTTTGCTGGGTAACAACAACCAGCAACATAGCTAAATAATGTTTGGCTGGTTAGTAGCCAGCTTAATAGATGTCATATGGGGTCATAAAGTAAGGACTGCAAAAATATATGGCTTATCGAGTATATTTATCTTATTTTCAGGTAAAAAATCCAACCATCCTTAAAATTTGGTATATTTTTCTTAACAAGCTATTATATACTGCTTGAATGTTGTGTATTTTTTCTTGTTCCATTGGAAGATTATTTCACTTATTTCAAACAAATATCTCCTCGGATATAGTTTAATTGTTTTGCAGTGACTTTTAAACCCTGACTCCTCTGCATCCTTTCCAGTAGCCATTTGTCTGTCCCCCACTAGACAACACCCCATCTAGCGACTGTGAGCCAGGGACCCAAATTGCAGAGACTGAGTCATTTGTCTATCTTGCCCTCAGCACAGACCCTATCTTGCTGGCCATCAACCACCAACCTTTATCAATGAATCGGGTGGGATTTTAGCTGAGATATCAAAGTAAAAAGAAAAAACTGAACTTTCTAGGGTATGTACTTTTTCACATATTTAACGCTGCAACCTTGATAAAACTGCCCAGACATACATCCGCTGTAAACATGTTCAGATTATTATTAACCAACATCTGTTTCATCTGCTAGTTTCATCTCACAACTAATTAGGAATATTGTCAACAAGTCAGTAACATGATTGGTTATAAACATGTAACAAGATTGGGTATACATAAAGTATTCATACCCATGCCACATTTTGTGCTACAGTGGATTTGTATTTGACCAATAGGTTTTCTCTGTCTGGAAATTACATAAAACAAGTGACAAAACATGGTCAGACATTGTGCTGGATGTACAAATGTACAAATAACGTAACTATTTGAGTTTTTTTTCAAATTTAAAAATGTATTCATATCCCATGAAATTGTTGCAATTCTTTTTGAAAATGCAAGTTTTTATACTTAAAATGGTATTTTCCATCATGAGACAGCATTCTAATCACCTATAAATCGAGAACAGCAGAACAGCAATAGTTCCCTAGTCAGTTACTAGTCAACTGCAAGTCATGGCTAAAAACTGAAATAGGTATGTTATTAATTTGTGTCTCCAGCGCAATGACTTGCCATGTTTTGCCACTTTTTATGTCATTTCCAGCCAGGAGAAACCTATTGGTCAAATACAAATACACTATAGGTAAACTTTTGGCATGGGTATGAATACTTTTGGGCTTAACAGTAAGTGTTAATTATATTTTCCTTTTTATTCATATTGTCTGGCTAGCTATATTTTTTTCTTATGTAATCTTCTTAACTGTCAATATGTAATTATTGGGTGCCATGTCACAACATATTTTATTTGTGCAGGATGACGCTCTGTTGTTTGGAGCATTTGACAAATTATCCTTAACTTGAAAAAGAGCATCCCTAAGAGGATAAGACATTTAGAAGTAAAGATTTGGAGACGATCACCACTTTGTTAAAGTCTTTAATATTGACATTCCTCAATGTCAAATCCCAAAGCGCTTGGGGATTTCCTTATCTACAGTGAGGGAAGAAAGTATTTGACCCTGCTGATTTTATGTTTGCCCACTGACAAAGAAAGGATCAATTAATAATTTTAATGGTAGGTTTATTTTAATCGTGAGTGACAGAATAACAAAAAAAATCCAGAAAAATGCTTGTACACTTTTATAAATTTATTTGCATTGTAATTAAGGAAATAAGTATTTGATACCTCTGGAAAACATGACTTAGTACTTGGTAGGAAAACCCTTGTTTGCAATCAGGTCAGACGTTTCTTGTTGTCGGCCACCAGGTTTGCACACATCTCAGGAGGGATTCTGTCCCACTCCTCTTTGCAGATCTTCTCCATGTCATTGAGGTTTTGAGGCTGACGTTTGGCAACTCGAACCTACAGCTCCCTCCACAGATTTTCTATGGGATACTGGCTAAGCCACTCAAGAACCTTAATGTGGTTGTTCTTGAGCCACTCCTTTGTTGCCTTGGCTATGTGTTTTGGGTCACTGTCATGCTGGAATACACATCCACGACCCATTTTCAATGCCCTGGCTGAGGGAAGGGTGTTCTCACCCAAGATTTGAAGGTACATGGCCCTGTTCATCGTCCCTTTGATGTGGTAAAGTTGTCCTGTCCTCTTGGGATAAAAACACCCCCCGAGGCTTAATGTTTCCACCTCCATGTTTGACAATGGGGATGGTGTTCTTGGGGTCAAAGGCAGCATTCCTCCTCCAAACACAGCGAGTTGAGTTGATGCCAAATAGCTTGATTTTGGTCTCATCTGACCACAACACCTTCACCCTCTGAATCATTCAGATGATCACTGGCGAACTTCAGACGAGCCTGTACATGTGCTTTCTAAAGCAGAGGGACCTTGCGGGGGCTGCAGGATTTCGGTCCTTCATGGCGTAGTGTGATACCCATTGTTTTCTTGGTGACTATGGTCCCAGCTGCCTCGAGATCATTGACAAGATCCTCCCGGTGATTCCTCACCGTTCTCATGATCATTGCAACAACACCAGGTGAGATCTTTCAAGGAGGACCAGGTCCAGGGAGTTTGACAGTTATTTTGTGTTTCTTCCTTTTGCAAATTGCTGTTGTCACCGATTGTTGTCACCTTCTCACCAAGCTGCTTGGCGATGGTCTTGTAGCCAATTCCAACCATGGTGTAGGTCTACAATCTTGTCCCTGACATCCTTGGACAGCTCTTTGGTCTTGGCCATGGTAGAGAGATTGGAATCTGATTGATTGATTGCTTCTGTGGACAGGCGTCTTTTATACAGGTAACAAGCTGAGATTAGGAGCACTCCTTTTAAGAGGAGACCTGGGAGCCAGAAATCTTTCTGATTGAGTGGGGATCAAATACTTATTTCCCTCTTTAAAATGCAAATCAATGTATAACATTTTTGACATTTGTTTTTCAGTATATTTTTTTTCTATTTCTCACTGTCCAAATAAATGATAATTTCTTAGCATTTATTTGTGGGCAAACGGGACAAAATCAGCACGGGATCAAAATACTTTTTTTCCTTACTGTACAGTATGTAATATCTTTAAAAGAAAATCCATAGAAATCTCTATGCAAGGGACAAGGCCAAAAACCAATGTTGGATGGCTGTGATCTTTGTGTTCTCAGGCTGCACTGCATTAAAAACAGACACAATTCTGTAGTGGACATTTAGTGGGCTCAGGAACACTTTTGAAAACAATTGTGAGCACAATATGTCGCTGCGTCCACAAATGCAAGTTAATCTCTACCATGCAAAGAAGAAACCATGTACCATGAGCTTATTTAAGATGGAATGAGGCGAAGTGGGAAAGTGTCCGGTGGTCTGACAAATAATTTTTGGAAATCAGGGACGCTACATCCTCTGGGTAAAAGAGGCTAGGGACGATCCGGCTTGTTATCAGTGCACAGTCCAAAATCCAGCATTGGAGATGGTATGGGGGTGCATTAGTGCACATGGCATTCCACAGATGCTCGATTGGTTTGAGATGTAATGTAAAAGAAAACGTTATCCTTAAGACCAGGCCACCTTCTTCCATTGCTCCGTGGTCCAGTTCTGATGCTCACGTACCCATTGTAGGCGTTTTCGGCAGTGGACATGGGTCACTATGGGTACCCTGACTCGTTTGTGACTGCGTGGCCCCATACGCAACAAACTGCGATGTGCTGCGTGTTCTGACACCTTTCAGTACCAGTATAAGCTTTTTCAGCAGTTTGAGCTACAGTGCCTTGTTTGTTGAATAGGACTATGAGGGCCAGTCTTCGCTCCCCACATGCATCCATGAGCCTAGGCCACCCATGAACCTGTCACCTTTTGATAAATACTGTCAACTGCAACCGGGAACACCCCACAAGGTCTGCAATTTCGGGGATGCTCTGACCCAGTCGTCAATTTTGCCCTTGTCAAAGTTGCTCAGATCCTTATGCTTGCCCATTTTTCCTGCTTCTAATACATCAACTTTGAGGACAGAATGTTCACTTGCTGCCCAATATATCCCAACCACTGGCATGGGCCATGATAACAAGACTACCAATGTTACTCACTTCACCTGTCAGTGGTCAAAATGTTATGGTTGATTGGTGTGTGTATATATATATATATATATATATATATATATATATATATATATATATATATATATATTTCTTCTTATTATTTATAAACGTTTAGCCCATTCTTTTCTGGAATTTACTTCATCAACAAAACTCTGGATTCGGTGTTTCCTCTGTAGCACTTTAGAATCATTTAGATTGTAGTTAGAGCCATGAGCAGAGGGACTATGCTGTATATAATTCAGTTGCATACATTTATACTAATACAATGACAAGCTCAACATTTGTGCTCTGACATTAAGGCCCCCTCAAATCCAATTTTGTTTTGAGCCACAAATGTTCAGGGCTATTTTGGAGATCAATTCCAGAAAGAGTCATAGTAATATATAACTTTTTTGGAAAGACTTCAAGCCAAAGTAATAGCACTTTTAAAAAACATATATTTGTTTATATGCTTCTGTGTGAGTCAACCATCTTGTTTGATAGATGGACATACCCAGTTGCATTTTGCGATCCAAAAAAGCAAGGTTAAAGTACTTAGGGGCTAGTTTGGGCTGCTTTCAGGCATAATATACAATGTCTGCACCTCTCTTTGCATGCAGAGTGATTTAGACAAGCTGACTTTATGTCCTGCTGTGGTCTCTACATCATCAGACTGCATCACTGCTGTTTTCGTAGAGTTAGTCGGCGTTCAGTAAAATTGAGTTATGTGGCCTTTACTTGAAAACCCAATAACTTTATACTTTTTCCTTTGCAGTGTTTGTACATATTCCCTGCTATATGTGGATCTGTGGAAGCTTGTGTGTGTATGTGTTTGTTTTTGTGCTCTGGCATGTGTGTATTAGGTCAGAAAGATTCCAACTACTTAGATTAACTGCAGTATGAAGCACTTGTAGATGGCAAATGCTGTTTGACTACATAATTACAATAGTTCATTTTAAAAACTATGCTTAGTAGATGCCAAAATCAGTTAAATGTAACTATTAAATAGGCAACAATTTTAGCTAGACTTTCTCGCACATTTGTGCTATTGATTTTGTCTCACCTTTGCACTAAATGTATTAATTCAAATTCATTTTGTACACTGTGTACTCTATGTGTACTCTATGTGTACCTATGTGTCCTGCATATCTGCACTTAGTCTTGGCCTGGTTGCCATTGCAAATGAGAATCGGATCTCGGATCAGCCTACCTGCTTAAATAAAGGTTAAAAAATAAATAAAAATGAATACATTTTTGTGTGTGTGTGTGTGTGTGTTTATACAAGTGCAGGAGTGCTTTCTGGTGCAAATATGTGTTTTCCCATCAAGGTGCAGTTAAGCATCCATGAGATCCAATAACAGCAAATAATTATTTTCACAATTGAATCTACATTTACATCTACATTTGTGTGGCTTTGGAGCATCATAGAGCAAAGCAAAGCAAATGACATTAATCTCACACCATTTAAAAATAGAATTGTCTTTGTGGTTAATTAAATTTTATAATGAATTACTTCTTGATTACTGTTGTATTTGTCTGCTTTGATTTGGTCATCCCGGGTTAGTATTTTAAATACATGTCAGATAGTATTTTAAAATAAATTGAATTTGTTCGTGTATATGCATAGAGAATTGACAAAGCAAGTCTACTATGCACTTTTTGCTGATATTGACCCTTTCACATCAAATCATGAAATGTTCAGTAAGTTTCCATATTTATTTTACTGCCTATCTGTAGTAAGAAAGTACCTCGCTCCGTGGTTGTGTGTGAAGTATATAATGTTGTCTGTGTATCTTTTTGTGTGTATTAATGGTGTGTGTTTTGACTAGGGTTTCTATTTGCATTTCCAGGTCGTCCAGAAAATTCCTCCATCTGTGATCCAGACCCTCGCCGCTCTGTGCCCTTGGCCTTGACGTCCGAGGTAAATGCAACTCTTTCTCTATCTTTCCCCCTCTTTCACTCGCTTGACTCTTTTCTCTCTGTTATTGATTATTGTCTATAGCACTCTTTTCTTTAATAACAGTATCAGCTTGTAAACCAGTCTATAAATGTATTAATAGCTAATATTAACAATAATCATTAAAACGAGACCCACAGTGAAAATACTGTGAAAAATAAGGAATTGCAGTGTGAGTGTAAGGCGTGTTTTGAGGAGTGTGTATTGAAAAGATAACATATGGTGATCACTTAAGTAGTTGTCCTGATGTGTGTCTGTTTGTGCTATGTCTAAATTCAGCTGAAGTTATCATATCTCATTACATCGTATGGATCACTACCAGCCCCAAAGCCCTCCGTTCCTTATGGTGTACAATATATTACAACCTCCGCCTGCCTTCAACAGCCACTCCAGGTTCAGGACGCAACATCTCTTCAATGTTTCTTTTCCAGGCAGTTGTTCCTTACTTATCCATAGGCAGCTCTTCCCTGGGAAATACCTGTCATCCCTCTGATCCCAAGTGTATGTTCAGGGAGCAGTGACCGTAATCAGCCATCAGACACCGGGCTTACCCATTGAACAAGACCACATATAGTTATATGGAGGAACAGCTAACTGAGTGAACGACAAAGTGCAGTATCCACATTTATTTCAAAGGTTTAGGTATGGCCTTGTCTCTGAGGAATGGTAGGTTTGACCCTATAAACCAGGTGATACTATGGGAGGTAACTGGAATTAAAAAAAAAATCTTGGTTGAAAGCTATTGCTGAAAGAATATGCCCATATTTTAAACAGCAAGCATGAATAATGTTCCATAGGCTATGGTTGTTAGGTGGTTGACATTCCACATGTGTCAAGTAGAAATAAGAAACAATTATCATAGCATACTGTATGTAAACACTTAGAAATACTACTGTCTTCTAAGGACAGGGAAGTCAGTTGATATGAGTGTGCAGTGGCTAACGCTGCACAAACAAATCGGAAGGGATACAAATGTCTAGATTTCATAAAAAATAGTTTGTACTGAGATGGCGCACTGTGGGCTTCTATCTCCACACTATACTGAGTAAGGCGTCCCATATGGCCGTACGTGTGTGTCTCCTGTGTTATCTGCCTGATTGTCTCTAAGTGGGGTGTGGGATCAGTGGCTGGCCTGTCTCCAGCTCCACTTAACTTCATCAGAGTGAGAGACAGCGGGAGGAACGATAGAGAGCACAACAGAATGAGAGAAGAAGGCGGCAAAAGACGTTAGGAAAGACATGGACAAATCATATTTAGATGAAGTGTTTTAAGTGCTTCGCTTCTCCTTCTGCACCCCTGCCGTACATTTGGTGGCCTCAGCTCACCATGTGCCAGGGCACAGAATATATACAATGCCACAGCAAATGGGAGGGGAAAAGTGGAAAACCATAAGGACGTCAGACTCTTATGTCTGAGTCAGTTTCCCAATGTATGAAGTTGTTGTACACCATGACCATCTGCCAACCTCTTACTGCTTGACCTAACCCTGTCTTGCCTGTGGCCATCTTGGTTTTTGTCTCTGTCCTCCGGCTAGGTAGGCCATGATGATAAGTCTTTGCTTAATTCATATTCATTCATGGGAAAAGGAATGGGGGGCAGTGATCAGTCTGCTCACGTAGCTCCGAGAGGACATGCTGAGAGAACATGACAGAGGGACAGGGTCTGATTGTCCTTGTTTGGGGAAAGAGTTTCCTGACTCTGGTTGGAATTGGAGCTGACCAGGACACAGATACAGTGTCTCTGTCTATGCTTCAGACTAGCTGAGGGAATGAATGAAGACAAACATGTATTTATAGTATGGAAACTGAAGGAGAAAAACGGCTACTGTGTCTTCATGTGAGTTGCGGGCTTAGAGCTAAGACAACTGCTCCTAGTTTGTCCTTTATACCAAGAGATGCATGTGTGTATGTGTGTGTTTATCTGCGTGTGTGTGTCTTTGTGTGAATGTTCAGATCTGTCTATGTGGAAGGCAAGCAGGCATATTACCTCAGGTGTCAGCCCTGGCAGAGGGGGAATGGAGTTCAAAACCCAGCAGGGAGGAGAAGGACCTGGATTCTGCTGACAAGGAGAAAGTGCCAAGTTTGTGTGTGTGTGTGTGTGTGTGTGTGTGTGTGTGTGTGTGTACGCATGCGTAAGTGCGCTCCCATGACTATGAATAAGTGCACTGTGGGTAAAGAAGATTAAGAGGCTGGCTTTTGTGCCACTGAGTGACAGTGTGTTTGTGTGTGGTCAGAAGAAGGTTAGGCTGTAACGGACAGGGAAGGTGTGACATTAGGGTGGCTTAGGTCAGGCTCACTGACGCAGTGTTACCCACACACAGAACTCCTATCACAAAGACGGCTGTTTTCACCATCACCATGGTGTGTGTGCATGTATGTGTGTGTGCGCGCATGCGTGTTTGTGTTTGTGTTCATCTATATTCTTGGAAAGACAAAAATCATCTGTGTTCATTTTACTCAGAAAAATGTACACTATTTTCAGTGTAAGGTATGAGTCTCCAATTTTTTCTAATGTTAATTCTCTTGCAGTGTATATGTCTGTCACCATATTTGCTATTGTTTGCCACATCTACTAACTTTTTAATTGTTTTAATGGTTTAAAATAGTTTCTTTGCAAAACAATACTTTGGCAGATTTTGCATAGTCATTGTACTGGACATTTTTGCTGAAACTGTAAATTGTGCTCACTCATACACACTCATGTTGCCACAGCTACCTAATACATGCACATTTTATCTAGTAACTGAATCTTATCCAAGCTGAACATTGTACTTTTTCTCTTGAAAATGAATAAGGGCTTTTACAAATAAATATATGCTGATATTGATTTTGACTACTGATCTAAACATTTATCTAACCGGCTGTCAAGGGTGAGCATTGTAAAAATAAATGTCCCCATACTTATTTTATAACTACTAATTGTAGAAACATTTCACAGCACACAGCGTGTTGCAAAAGTTTTGTTTTGGCCTATAAATTGGAATTATTGTCCTGCTGAATGATGCATTTCCTCCCAAGCTTCAGTTTTCTGGCAGACTTAAGCAGATTCTTTTGTAGTTATTCCATGTATTTTGCCCCATCCATTTTTCCTTATTTTTAACAAGATGCCCAGTTCCTGCTGATGAATAATATCTCCAAATTTTGGTGCAGTCACCGCTGTACTTCATTCTAGGAGTGGTGCATGTGGAAGCATGGTCAGATATTTGCGCCACACATTAGTCTTTGAGGTTTTGCCAAAAAGCTCTACTTTGGTTCCATCAGACCGCAAAACATTTTCCAATATCACAGGTGGATATCTCATGTTTGCTGATTATATTTTTTTGTAACTATTTTGCCACTCTCCCAAAACAGAACACTTGTATGCAGACTTCTCTGATATGATTGGTCAGTGCACCAAGTTTTGAGGGAAAGCCTTTTCTTGGCAGTGCCTGTGTGGTGTGATGCTCTCCCACTTCCTCATTTTAGGTCTAACTGTGCTCAGAGAGTAAAGGGGTTGAACTCTTATATGAGCAACATATTTCATGCATACATATATTTTTGGCTTGTTTCTGTTTTACTGGATAGATACATTATGGAAATATTTTTTCCTGAAAAAGTAGCAGGCTTAAAGTTAACCCATGCTTTAGAAGTATATCTTCTCTGGAAGTGACATCTTAGATCAGTGAAACCGCCTAGGCTACCAGATTTGTTTTCTTCTGAAATCAAGTTGCCAGTCTCATTTTGAAGCCAGTGTTTGACTCTCTTATTGTCTCTCTAATTGCAATCTTTTCTGCCTTTACCAGTCACGCTTCAATGGCAAGTCACTCCACTGATATCGCTGTCCTCTGCGTCACAGAGCGTTTTTACACTGCCTAAGCTGACTCTCTACTGTTCTCATCCTTCTTGACCTATCTGCTGGATTTAACAATGTGAACCATCTGATCCTCCTCTCCATCCACTATGGGCTGGGCGTCTCAGGCACTGGACAGTCTTGGACTGCATCCTGTGTGGCTGGCTGCAGCTAGAGTATAATTTCCTCCATGGAATCTCACTACTGGTGTGCCCCAGGGCTCAGTTCTAGGCCCTCTTCTATTCTCTCATAATTTCTTTGCCTGGTCTTTTTTTATCATTGCAACTTGAATGACATTTAACTATTTCCTTTGTCTGACACCAGGTGGCGACCTGCATTTCTGCGTGGCCCACCATCTCAAGATCAATCTCAATAAGACATAGCTGCTCTTCCTCCAGGGAAAGGCATGTCTCTGTAAAATGTTCAGTGTCCCCCTCCCATAATGCAAAAAACAACATATGTTCTTCTAATCAAACATCAAGGCTGTGACCCTATCCTGCAGTTAGCGCACAACCTTACCATACACATGAAGCAGCCCAGTTACGCAGCAGCAAAACCAGTTAGTGTTCTCTGTCCTTGCACCAAAATGGTGGTACCAGTTAGGAAAGCTCATTTTCTGAAAACTTCTGCCTTTTGTGAATAACTTCAGCATATTTTGGCCTTCTAGCCCTTACTTTGTCCTTTTAGACTTTACTTTACTTTTTACTTTTCACATTATGCTAGCTAGGAAAGGAATGCGTAATTCCTACAGGAATCCAGACAGTTACGATATCCATTGGTTAATATTTCTGTTCACAACCACCTGCATTCAGAATTACTGTCATGGTTAAGAATATACAGTACATGTGGTGTGTATATCTCCATGTTCAGTATGTGCCTGTGTCTGTGTGTGACACAGTACCCTCCTCTCCTTCCACTACTTCTCCCTAGCTGCATAATAACTCACTGTTCACGTCCTCCTCTGTGCCCTGGAGGAGGCACCGTATTTCTGGGTGCAATGCAGGATGATGGTCTCCCTAGAGGAACGAAGGCAGATGAACTTGATACATATTGACCTGTCATCCAGAGGAGAGAGGTGAAAGTGGGGACAGAGTTGAAGCAGACTTGAGGGAGGAGTGGGCAGTGCAGAGCTCCGTAAACGACCTTTCTGACCCCTCTGCTACACACAGGTCAAGAGTTCTTGGTTTTTGTTTTGCATCAAGACATGATACCCCTTACCCCAAGATGAGCATGCACCCTGCCCCCTGTTTCTTTCTCATCCTCTCTGCCCCTCTTCTCCACCTGCCTCCTGGAAAGGAGTGAGAAACTGGAGTAGTGTGCAGAAGGAATGAGTCTATATTTAGCCTGGGTGACCGAAGACACTGTGGTCTGGCTTTAAGGTTAAAAATATAGATCTCCATGTACAGCCAGCTGGGTACAGTCGACGTCACACTCAGGCACCATGAATCAAATTCCCTTTCCTACTAAACTAAGTCTTTCCCATCTCAGCCTGGACCAGATTAGGGCTTTTCTATATCATTTCATTGTTTTGTAGGTACTTCGTATTTATGGACCCCTTTAGAAAACAAGCAGCATTTAAGGGCTAATCAAAGTAAAAAAAGAACACCAATATGCCTAATCCACCAATGTCCTACAAAATTCCTAACTGCAACAGAAGCTATTTCTGTGTTTATTGTACTTAAAAAAATCAATCATAATCGCAGGTTTTTTAGGAGTTTACCCAAAAAACAACTTTGACTTAAGCATAATATTTTTTAAGAATCAAAAGAAAGGAGGAATGAAAGAGCAATTTAGTTCTTAGTTTAAAACATACATTTATCAACTGTATCTCCAATTTTCGGAAAGTATGGGCATGTCTTGGTTGTGAAATGCTTTTAGATTTAGCTCAGGGCATATGGACATATAGCTCCACTTTGCTAATTATTTGCCGCATGGCACTCCTTTCTTTTCTTCCAAGCCTAAAAACAGTCTCCGCAGTAAGATCCAAGTCAGCCCTACTCAGGGATTGAAAGACCGAAGTAGTCTAGAATTACCTGGAAAAGGAGGAAGGGCACATTATGGCTAGTCACTGTCAAAACACATCAATTTATTGGTTGCTATTACTTTCTGTATATATGTACTTAAACCCATCCTCAGCTAAACTAGCAGCAATTGCAGATACATTATATCCAGCATTTCTGGAGCAGAGAGGGGCCAAGATGGCCTGATGTTTAGATGTTACACCTCAGACCAGCATCCTGTCCAGTGGCCTAGACTGTGGAGAGCAACTGGACATCAGATCTCTTCACCCAGCACTTACTGGTGAAGGCCAGAATCCAGGGCACCACTAATGGTTGACGCTGCCTGGAAGCCTGTACCTCAGTTTATAGCACTGCAGTCCCCACAATAGCAATTGGCAAGGACCCAATTAACATGGTTGTATGCCCAGATATATGTTGTTGTGTAAACCCTATAACATGGTCTATTTAAGAGGTACTCTTTTCACAGTCTTTCATTCTGTCTTGGTTTCTGTCAGTCTCACTCAATCTGTTTTTCCTCTGTCCTTATGTGTTTTCTATTTCTCTCTGTCTTCCGCTGTTTCGTTGTCCCTCCATCCCTCTCGGTCTGTCTTAGTCTCTCTCTGTCTCTCAAAAGACATTGACATTCTCCACTTTCCTTCCATAACTTCAACCCCCTCTCTTTCTTCCTCTTTGTCTTTTAGAAGAGTTCACTCCACCAACTAAGCCAAACACCCCTAAAAGTCTGTCTTTTATTCCTTATCGAACAGTTTTCTTCCATCCCAATGCTACCTTACCCCAACTAACACCCCAGACCTTTCCTTCATGCCACCCTCCTCTTCTCTCTCCCCTCAGAACCACACCTGCCTCCCTTGTCCTCCCTCTCCTCCCCTCCATACGTCAGTTATTCTTCTCTTCTCCCCCTCCTCTCTCGTTAGCTTGATGAATGGCTTCACTGCAGGGAAAGTGCTGATTTTCCTCCCTCTGTCTGATTTTTGCTGGCTGTTATTAATTTCAAACACTCAGAGAAAAGCAAGCGAGTCAATAAATAAGGAAATGAACACACTGAACAGCGTTGCCTCTCACAGTTATTCCCCCTGTGCCCATGTCCTGCACAAGACTGCTGTTTACACACATAACGTTACTGTATGTGACTACATACAGTAGATGTTTGCATCAATTTCTTTTTTAGCTGCTTCACACCTCACAGTGTATATTATATTTATCTGATTGTTTCAATTTTAAACAATGTTCATGGCGTGGCATTCATTATCATTAATAAACATCAATGCAAATAAATTTGACTGACCCAACTTAGTTTGAGCTAGTTTGTACTGTGCGGTGCCAAAACTCCCACAAGTTAGATTTGTTTTGTTTCCAATACTCAGGAAATGGATAATGAGGTCAGGTATCATTCGCAAGTCTATAATTACTTTTAAGGCACCAGGTAATGTTTTCAGAGTGACACCACTTGATTAGCATTTCATCTGAATGGCTCTTTCGAGCTTGAACATAAGACAACATTTCTCTATTTTTGCAATATTTATTAGATACCATCTTTGCCATCAACGTTATATCATGAAATGTAGTTTGCCTGTAGGTGACAAAAGTTATTCAGAATATTGCTAGAAATGCTAAAAGTAGGTAGCTAACATTTGGTTGACTAACAAATGTCCCAATTCATTCACTATAATATATATATTAGATTCTAAAGATGACAAAAGCTTATAACTACTAATTACTTCCTTTCTTTTGGGATGGTATTGTGTTCACATGCCTAATTGTAGACCAAATCAACATCAGCTACCATTAAAGAAGCAGTTGGCCTTATTTTGTAATCCATTATAAAGCTGTTTTTACAGACGTCGGGCCATCTCCACTGCACTGGAAGCTGCCTCAGCTTGATGTAGGTGATCCAAGTGTTGATTTTGTGGGACCAACCAGATATCCAAATCGGAAATACCCATGATGCAAATAATGAAGCTACTGGGTCAGGACTGAATCAAATTATTAATTCCTAAGTCCACACTCCTTATGTACAGTATAGGAATATAACACTGCCATGTCAAAAGCCCTCACATAAAGACTTTAACCTGTGTAATTACAAGTAAAGGTGTCTAGCAATTGAGTTGTGGCTTTGATTCCCATAGGGAGCCAGTACTAAAAATGTACGAATACTGTATCCCAATACTGTCACTTTAGAGTGTCAAATAACTTACAATGT
The DNA here is from genome assembly GCA_016801105.1 of Esox niger. Taxonomy (NCBI): domain Eukaryota; kingdom Metazoa; phylum Chordata; class Actinopteri; order Esociformes; family Esocidae; genus Esox; species Esox niger. Next base: position 25,907 of record JACXGJ010001375.1, on the reverse strand, counting down.
AATTAAATTGAAATACAAATGTTTTCCTACCCAGAAGCTCTGGGGTAGCTGGAGCCTGAACATCTGAGGGATAGTGATCTCTGGTTGTGGTTTAAAAAGATCATGCAGCTTCTTGTAATCAGAGGTTCATGACATCTGGAGACCTATGAGGATGTTTCTATTATATGAAGTTCAGTTCTCTAGCTAATGCTTGTTTATACAATATATGACATGCTAGCTATCGTATGAGAATAATTATTAAGTGTAGTGCCTGCTTTGCTTGCATAGATGTGGAGGATACAGCCCTGCACCCAAAACAAGTTAGAATCCACCTTTTATGCAAAACGACCAGTGTTCACGTCTCTACAGTACTCACTTCCCCATGGTACAGCCAGTAAAGCTGTACTTGCAGAAACTAGTATCAAACTAGTTAGGTACAGTGCCTCTCGAAAGCATTCACCCGCGCTGGATTTGTACATATTTCATTGTGTGACAGCATGTTTTCCAAATCAGTGTAATTAGGCATTTTTGACTCTAAGCAATATTTTCTTTTTGCCACTTAAATATTGATTTGACTGTGCGATATCTGTACTGTACCGTAATGAAGCTGTGAAGGGTAGAACTGTTAAATCACTTGTAACTAGAAATGTGCACCAACAAATTGAAAAATAATATATTACCGTCCTGATTATCAATGCGTATATAATTATTTATGTTGATGTTAACATCCACCGACAAGCTAGTTACCCGGTCTGCTGCTGAGTTTAGTATCAACTACATTGATGATGGTGTTGAAAGCCAGAGTGTCTTCCAGCCGGATCTACTTTTGTTGTTGTAGTCTTTGTTCTATAAAAATATATATTTTTCATTCATAGTGTTTATGCGTGAATCATTAGGGTAATCCGATTGGAAGTGCTGATGGGCCGTGGGCAAATGGCAAAACTGATGGGAGTTTGCGGGAACTGATTTTCCTGACGCTTTGGAATCCATTAAGACCCAGTCAGTATGTAGACAATTGTGATGTGGACTGTTGTTTCCTGCACCTCCAGGGCAAAAAAGGTTATACTCGTCGCTCAGAGGGAGTAACGGCACTGAGGGCAGGAGGGAGGGTTATCGCAGAGATGGTGTCCACAATCTGACCATAGATTTATGGCTGCATTTACAAAAGCCAGTTGTTAATGTTCTGTGCACAATCCATATTTGTATATTTAATTAGTCAAGAAAAATGGCCACCAGGCCACTGGGCAAATTTCTCCTCTTCAGTTTGGGTAACATAATGTTGTGTGTACTGCAGGTTTTCTGTCATTCAATTAAATGGCCCTTCTCAATGGGGATAGAAAATATCCACAAGGTGTAGAGGACTTTGGTCAGTATTGTTTATTCAATTTTCTAATTAACCAATTTGACAAAAACCCAAAGATATTCTGTTATTTCAGACATCAAAACATTTATTACTGTATATTATGATAAATATTATCTTGTCCGTTATCGTAGATATCTTTTTAACTGAGTGGTAGACTCACACATTCTTCTCGTTGCTGTGGTTTGGCTAAAGCTTCTGTCTTTGCTACTTGGCTTGTGATTCCCCTGGCTCCGGCAATGATAACAATATTTGGTGTCAAATTAATAAGGCTTGGTTGAAGCCAGCCCACATTGCCTGCATCACAGACTTAAAGCAAACATTTCATGGCTAATGCTGCTAAATGAAGTCATATTTTTATCAACTCGTATATTTCGGAAACTGCTCATGAATCAATGTGCATGAATTCAACAGAATAGGCTACTGCGGAGAGACTGTTGGCAAGTTTTTGGTCAATATGAATGTAGTATATATATATATATATATATATATATATATATATATATATATATATATATATTTATATATGTATAAATATTGAGAGATTCACAAGGACAGTAGTATCGATATTATTATATTATATTATATTATTATTTATCTCACAAAATGTTAACATTTGTAATGACTTTATTTAAGTAACAATAAATGTCATCCAGATTCCAAGTATTTAATACACTGCTGATTTTGCAGGTTTTCCTACTTACAAAGCATGTAGAGGTCTGTAATTGTTATCATAGGTACAATCCAACTGTGAGAGACAGAATCTAAAGCAAAATCCAGAAAATCACATTGTATGATTTTTTAATAATTTATTTCTCTCTCACAGTTGAAGTGTACCTATGGTGCAGACCTCAACATGCTTTGTGAGTAGGAAACCCTGCAAAATCAGCAGTGTATCAAGTACTTGTTCTCCCCACTGTATATAATATTATATATGATATTTCTTGATTAAAATAAAGATTAAATTAATGATCATGATACAGGACATGGATTTTCCTTGGTGGTTTTCATTGTGTTAGTGCACATTATCCTAATGAATAGGTCATTTCAACAGGTAATACTCAATTGTATTTTGAAAGTGTAGAGAAGTGATACGTTTTTGAATAACCGACTAATTCTGATATACAGACAAACAATGGCAACAAGAGAGATTTTCAGGTCACTGGGGTTGGAGCTTGCTATGTTTGGGAGATGGAAAAGGAGACTGCTGATTTTGTTTGTCCTTTAAGTCATTTATTGCCAGTGACTTTCATCAGTGAATGCATCATGTTTTTCATACTAGCACCCCATAGGAATTGAACCCATAACCTTGGTGTTGGAAGCATAATTATCTACCAACTGAGCTACAAATTCTCCTCTTTATGACTGACCAATGGAAAATGTCCTCTTGGCAGACATCCTTACACAATACAGCCTGGACAGGTGCCTGTCCTCAACCGGTATACTTTGTGTAGACAGGAGAGAACGAGAGAGGGAGGGCAGAGTGGAAAATGTATAGTCGGGGAAGTAGCAGATGTGGAGGGTTATCTGGGGGGACGGAAGGGAAAAGGAAGGGGTAAATATGAGAGGGAAGTCTGACATGTGGTAGAGTGGACAAAAGGGGGAGGAGTGGTAGAGATGGAGTGGGAGGGGGGAAAGAGAAAGGGAGGGATGATCTCTGTGAGCAGAAGCAGCGGGGGTGGTGGAGCCTGTATGTCTGCTTCATGGATCTCCGAACCTAGACGTAATCATTGTGTTTACAAGCCTCAGTTACTCTTACTGTTAAATTATTGGGGTGGGGGATGTGGAGGGAACGGGAGAGGGAGGGGGAGTAAATACATATCTTCTCCCTCTCTTTCTGGTTAACCAGGCTCAAGAATGCTCTTTAGGTTTTGTAATGACAGACTCTGAGTACTGAGTGTCACCCCATTAGAGACCCTAGAGACCATAGCCACAGAAACTGCACTCTCCAGAGTGAAGGAGGCAGAACTATGGCTCTGTTGAAAACAATGGCTTTGCTGGGCCTCAACTTGAGGTGCTCTTGGGGTCTTGTCTCTCCATGATATTGCTGTCGGGGAGGTTTGCCATGTCGTGGACCAACATTTTTCTGTATTTTGTGCAGCTATGCCAATCAGCCTAGTGTTTGGAACTGAGTCTGTGGTCTGCTATGGTCTGCTAGGTTAGTGACACCTGGGTGAGAACATATATGGCTGTTGAAACAGAACCAAAAAAGAATAATGTGAGACCCACCACAACAGTTTATGCAAGTCTTAGATGCAGGGCAAAAGGAGATGTCTCACTGCGTGTTTCTGTGTGTGTGCGTGCGTGCGTGTGTGCGCGTGCGTATTGCTCTTTGAAATGCCATTTTCCTCTCTCTGCTGATTGATTCTCTCATCATCATGTGCTCTGACCTCAACAATGACTATTTCAGTATAGAATTACATGATCGGAAAGAGACCAGAATAACTACAGAAAAAATAAAAGAGAGATACCACTCAGCCTTAATTCTCTTTGTCTAAACTTCTGTCTGCCTGATTGAATTACAATAATCATTCCTGGATTGTAATAGGTCCAAATGATTTCCATGGATACGTCAGCTGGTATCTTCACTTTATTTCTTGAAAAATATATGTCTGCTTTGAATTTGATGCCAGCAACACAAAAAAGTTGGGACAGAGTTAACAAAAGCCTGGAAAAGTTATGTAATGCAAACAAATTGGAACTGCATGAAAAACAGACACAATTCTATAGTGGAAATCACTGCATGAGCTCAGGAGCACTTCAGAAACCATTGTCTTTGAACACAATATGTCGCTGTTTCCACAAATGTCAGTTAAAACTCTACCATGTAAAGAAGAAACCATGTATAAACGAGATCCAGAACCAATGTCGCCTTCTCTGGGCCCAAGCTCATTTAAGACAGACTGAGGCGAAGTGGAAAACTGTCCTGTGGTCTGACAAAACAAAATGTGAAATTATTTTTAGGAAACACGGACGCCGTGCCTTCCCGACTCAGGAGGTGACAGATTATCCAGGTTGCTATTATCACAAAGTAAAAAAACAGTACTCATGATGGTATGGTATGGGGGTGCATTATTGCACATGGCAAGGGTGACATGACTGTGAAGGCACCAATAATGCTGAGCAATATAATCAGGTTTTAGAGCAACATATGCTGCCATCCAAATGATATCTTTTTCAGGGAAGGCCTTGGTCATTCTGCACATATTACAACAACATGGCTCCATAGTAAAATAATCTGGGTGCTTAACGGACCTGCCTGCAGTCCAAACCTGTTGCCCGTTGAAAACATTTTGCGCACAATGAAAGGAAAAATACAACAACGAAGACCCCGAACTTCTGAGCAGTTGAAATCCTGTATCAAGCAAGAGTGGGAATACATTTAATTTTCAAAACTACAGCAACTCCCTTACAGAGGATTGTTTAAAGAGATGATGCAACACCATGGTGAACACGCCCCTGTCCCAACGTTTTTTAAATGTGTTGCTGTCATCAAATTCAAAATGGGCTTGTGTTTCTCAAAAAGCAATAACATTTCTCAGTTTCAACATTTGATGTGTAGTTTTTTTCTATTTCATATTAGGATAATTTATATGCGCTTCATTGCGTTCTGTCTTTATTCCATATTATGCTGTGTCCCCACTTTTGTGGAAACGGGGTTGTACATCACGTCCTCCATATGTGTGATTGAGCGCAAATGAGTAGACAGTGTGCACTGCTTTGCTAATGAAGCAACATGCCCCATGGGTTACATACCATACACCCTCTGCTTAAACTTCACACCCTCCTTCTCTCACCTGTCGTTTAGGGCCAGGGACAAGACTGTGCACAGAAAGAGCCCTACTGTTCCCTCCTGAGTACCCCAGCCTTACACCCAACCTCTCTGTGTACACAGACAATCCTCACTATTTGTAATGTCAATTAGCCCAGCAATCTCAGTCTTAAAGAATGTCATTGTTTCCGGAGGCAGTGCTTCATTTTTCTGCACAAAAGCACAGCAAGGTGAATGAGAAGTAATCTCTCTCTTTCATCCTCTTTTTTCTCTTTCAGTAATTTTGGGGAAAGTGTTGCTTTTGACACCAGGCATTTATGGCTGTGTTTTACATGCTGATAAATTTTACCTTAGATCCTTATGTTGCAGATATGTACAAATGTAAATAATTCCTGTATTCAACTGAGGAGCATTGCGTTTGTTGTGGTAATGGGCAGTGACAGCTGAGGGGGTGTGAGAGCTAGAGAGAAGTATTGCTCCAAAATCCCCAAACAAAAACAGAACAGGAGTGCAATTTAGCCCAAAATAATTCTCCAAGCTGCTCCCCTTGCCATTTCTCACTTTTCCATTGGTTCCATATGCACACTTTCAAATACTTTGTGGTCTATTCATATTTGTGGTAATATGTATTTTGTGCTTGTGCTATGCCTTAACAAGATCATCTGGCCAATTAATACAAATGATTACATATTTCTTGTCAGAATTAACCCCATCGTGTCTGTTAGTTACTGTATAAAGTATCAAGCACATATACAGTATGCTCGTTCAGATCTCTCATCCACCTCTTGCTCAGGGTCCCCTGCTTTTAGCTTGAATGGTCTACAGCGGCAGAATCATTTGCTGTAAAGCTCGGTATGTACATGGGATTTCTGTGTTTTCGGCGTGTGTGTGTGTGTGTACAATCTTTGTGTCTCTCTTTATCTCCTCGGCCTGTGTGAGCATGTGGAGGTCAGACACAGGGCTGGTGGTGTGTCTCCATTCCCACGGCTGCTGTCTCACAGCCACATTGGTCACAGGAGGATGAAAAGAATATGGATTTTTCCTCTTCTTTGTATTCTCCAGAGCGGGCAGATTAGACAGGAGATGAGTGGAGCCTGGCCCACTGAAAGCAGCTCTAAACTCAAAACTGTAGTAACGCCTCACCTGGAGTCTTTGGTACAGGGAGCAACAAACATGCAGATGCAGACACAGACAGGCAAACGGACAGACAGGCAGGCAGGTGTACATACACGTGTATGCGCGCACGCACACACACACACACACACACACACACACACACACACACACACGCGCGCGCGCGCGCGCGCGCGCGCGCATGCACACACTCATTCTTATAAATCCGCCTTGGTTTAAAGCTGTGCATGGGATGGAACACTGACCTTGTAACCTTCGATGTGAATATTTAATTCAGGAAGCTGAGCTCGCTGTCAATGCAGTCAGTCAGTCACACACACACTTTCACGCATACACAAATGCTCAAACAATTCTTAGCAAAACCTTATGAAAACTGACACATATGTTGGTTGACACTAAAATGTGGAAAACATGAAAGGTAGCGTGAGGGGGAGCAAAGGGGAGGGATACATATGGAGGGATGAGGTCAGAACGATTGGAGGAGGTAGGCAGAGACTGAGCAAGAATTCACAGCACCATTGCCCTTACAAGCATTTAGAATAATTTCAAATTAATATTTGTGTCTGCTGCCGTCTTCTCTGTAACCAAAGAAGGCTCTCTTCTTCTTCAGTTATAATGCATGAGATGCCTTCCTGACAGAAAAACGGACACCCAACCATATGCCGGACTCCTCTCTATTTCCACTCTTTTCAGCTGGCAATTTTTTTTTATAACATAAAAACATCTTTACGAGATAGATTTAATAGGTCGGTAATTGAGCTGTTCCTTAACTGTCAAGTTCTGATTTATATTGTGCTGTCTTTTTGTAAATGCTTATATTCAAAGCTTCCAACTCAGTTAAAACTCAGAGATTTGAACAGAGACTTCAGGGTATTTGATTGACTGCTGTAAACACTGTACAAAGTGACAATCATATAGAGTAAAATTACTGTTATTTTAACATATCCAACATTCATTACAATTCAAAAGTTTGGGGTAACTTAGAAATGTCCCTGTTTTTGCTATATTTCGTCCATTAAAATAAAATAAAATAAATCAGAAATACAGTGTAGGGATTGTTAATGTTGTAAATAGCTATTGTAGCTGGAAATGGCTGATTTTTTAATGAAATATCTACATAGATGTACAATGGCCCATTATTAGCAACCATCACTCCTGTGTTCCAGTGGCACTTTGTGTTTGTTAATCCAAGTTTATCATTTTAAAACGCTCTGTGATCATTAAAAAACCCTTCTGCAATTATGTGAGCACCACTGAAAACAGTTATGCTGATTAAAGAAGCAATAAAACTGGCCCTCTTTAGACTAGCTCAGTATCTTCAGTATCAGCATTTGAATGTTCAATTGCAGGCTCAAAATGTCCAGAAACAAAGAACTTTCTTCTAAAACCTGACAGTCTTTTCTTGTTCTTAGGTATGAATGGTATTCTATGTGAGACATTGCCAAGAAACTGAAGATTTTCGTGCAACAATTTATACTTCTCCTTTCACAAAACAGTGCAAACTGTCTCTAGGGCTAAACAACACTTTATAAATCCCTGAGGGGTTCTCTAACCTGAATTGAAGTAGGTGTGGGAGGCCCTGGTGCACAACTGAGGAATAGAGCTAATACATTAGAGTGTCTAGTTTGTGAAACAGATGCCTTACATTTCCCCAACTGGCAGCTTCATTAAATAGTGCCCGCAAAACACCAGTCTCAACGTCAACAGTGAAGAGGCGACTCCTGGTAGCTGGCCTTCAAGGCAGAGTTACAAAGAAAAAGCCAGATCTCAGCCTGGCCAAAAAAATAAAGATAAAAATTGGTGAAAAGAACTCAGACACTGGACAGATGAAGAACTCTCAAAAGGGCTTTATAATGATCATTTAGCCATTTTAAAATGATTAACCTTGGTTAGCAAACACAACGTGCCACTGGAACACAGGAGTGATTGTTGCTGATAATTGGCCTCTGTACACTTATGAAGGTATTCCATTGAAAATCAGCTGTTTTCTGCTACAATTTCCCTTTAGAACATTAACAATGTCTATACAAATATACTCTATTTGTAATTAATTTGATGTTATTTTAATGGACAACAAAAATTATTTTCTTTCAGAAAGAGGGACATTTCTAAGTGACCCCAAACTTTTGAATGGTAGTGTTCCTGATGGTGACAGTTAGATGACACAAAGGCTGGGCGTCAATACTGCTTTCAAAAGTGTGTGTTTGTGTGTGTGTGTGTAAGTGTGTGTGTGTGTGTGTGTGTGTGTGTGTGTGTGTGTGTGTGTGTCTGTGTGTGTGTGTGTGTGTGTGTGTGACCGTTGCTGGTTTCTGGATGTTGGGCCAAGTGTGAATCCCTGGGTAAGATGTGTCATTCACACACTTCTCCAAACTGCCAGCATCAGCATGTTTACATGGGTGAGATTTTGCCATAACACTCAACAATTTCCCAGACATTACGGGACATCAGGTTTGTTTGTCACTTGTGTCTAATTAGGGTATGTCTTAGCACCAGTATATTTTACAATACAATTTTATTTATATTTGATAAGCAAACCGAACTTTTATCTTCATGTTGTATTCCAACACGCTGGTTACAGTCAGCTCTTTAGTGGTGTGTATGGGGTTGGCTGCAAGAGTTTTTTGCATTAATTGTTTGGGAAATTTATTTTAGCTTTTAGGCCTTCTTGATTGAAACACATTTCAGTTATAATTCCACTTAGTATTTCCTTTGTCATCGTATCTCATACCCTACTCAAATTGTCAAGGAATAAAACAAACCACTATAACAATTTGGTATTAAATGGAGAATAACACTTCTTATGAAGTGTTTAATACAACACTGTAAACATTAATCCAAATGCTGGCAAAGAAATACTCACTACTTCCAAACAAAGTAAGATGTAGAACTCTGGCTGTGAATACCAAGAATTGCACCTCCATCTGATTGGTGAGACAGGTAGTCTCTTAAACAACACACATCCATAAGTATTATCATTTTAGATAAAGTTGGTTCGATATCAGTGTTGCCGTGTTCTCTTGGGTACTGAATATCTCTGAAGTTGTTTTTCTGGGAGAAGGCCAGGGGGAAGTGCTTGTATTGGAAGTGGGCCGCTCATTTGACCGGTACATGGAGCAGGCCTTTGCTGACAAGCTGCTCAAATATCAGCCCCTCATATTACGCCTGAACAGCCTCTGTTATCTGTGCACGCTTGTGATACTGATATTCAGGAGTCTTAGCTATGTTCACTGGGGAACAGTACGTGACCTTCAGATTGCAGGTCTACATCCAGCTCTGGAAAAAATTAAGAGAACACTCCTAATTTTTCTTGAATAAACATCTCTACATGTATAGCAGAAACTCCATTCCAGTGTCTGTTAAATTCCAACACAGACACACCTCATTTTACATAATGAGGTACTGATTAGGTGATTACCTGAACCAAATCTAATTCAACGAGGAGAAGTATAAAAACCACAGCTGTGGTCATCACTATCCCCTGGCAATAGGACGAGCTGGTTGGCAAAACAGTGCAAGTACTACCTCAAAGGTAATTTTAACAAAAAAATAACTATTCAGCATGACAAAAGAGTTGAAAAAGTATGCTTTGAGTGAGGAAAAGAAGGATTCCATTCTGGCTTTACTGGCAGAGGGATACAGTGAGTGTCAGGTTGCTTCCATCTTGAAAATGTCAAAGATGGTGGTTTATAGGAACAAGGTCAAGCAACAGACATTGGGGACAACAAAGCTACAGACTGTCAGAGGGCGAAAACGACTGTCCATTAAACTAGATGACCGTCAACTAATTTGAATGTCACTCAACAACCGTAGGATGACATCAAGCAACCTACAATATTAATGGCAAACATTAATGTGCACGGTGAGGACAGTTTGAAACAGGCTCCTAGGGGCAGGGTTGAAGTCATGCAAAAGCTAGAAATAAGCCCTTAATCAAAGAGCACCAAAGAAAAATATCATAAGGATTGGACTTTAGAGGAATGGAGAAAGGTCATCGTCTCTGACGGGTTACATTTTCAGCTTTGCTCCACACCTGTCCATCGAATGGTTAGACGGAGACCTGGAGAGGCCTACAAGCCACAGTGTCTCGCACCACTGTGAAATTTGGTGGAGGATCGGTGAAGATATGGGAATGCTTCAGCAAGGCTGGAATCAGGCAGATTTGTCTTTGTGAAGGACGCATGAATCAAGCCAAGTACAAGGTTATCCTGGAAGAACACCTGCTTCATTCTGCTCTGACAATGTTCCTCAATTTGGTTTTTCCAGCAGGACAATGCTCCATGCCACACAGCCAGGTCAATCAAGGTGTGGATGGAGGACCACCAGATCCAGACCCTGTAATGGCCAGCCCAATCTCCAGTCCTGAATCCTATTGAAAACCTCTGGAATTTGATCAAGAGGAAGATGGATGTTCACAAGCCATCAAACAAGCCGACCTACTTGAATTTTTGTGGAGTGTCATTAAGTCACCCAACAGCAATGTGACAGACTGGTGGAGAGCATGCCAAGATGCATGAAAGCTGTGATAAAAAATCAGGGTTATTCCACAAAATATTGATTTCTGAACACTTCCTAAGTTAGAACATTAGTTTTTTGTTGTTGAAAAATGAATATGAATGTTTTCTTTGCATAGTCTGAGGTCTGTACACAATGCATCTGATTTTGGTAATTTTGGACTGCTGTTGTTTTCTACAAATAAATTCTTAAAATGATAAAAATGTTATTTGGAATTGGGTGTAATGTTGTCAGTAATTTATCAAATAATACTAAAAAGAAAATGTTACTCAAACATATACCTATGAATAGTTAAACCAGAGCTGTATAGGCAACTAGCAAGATACTCTATTTCAGCTCTCATTGACAGGCTCACTGTATTTTCTATGTCATCTATGGTTCCATAGTCGTCCAGATTTCTTCATCCTAAATATTTGAATCCTTTGTGGAATTAATATATTTGTTGGATACAAATAAATTATTTAATGTTTTTAATAAATTTTGGCCAACAGGTTTAAGCTGTATTGCCAGTAACTGACTGAACAGCCATCCTATTTTTTTCCATTTCAATAATTAACTTGTTAGAGACCAAATAGTGCTGCCTATTCTTTTAACGGTCTTATTTTGAAAATTAAGTTGATTGAAGATAACATTTCTTATTTAGAATTGCATTCTATAAATGTCTAAGTTTATTAGCTTTTTACTCACATGCTCATGGTTATAAAAACTTCTGACTGGATTTTGTTATATTATTTATTTATTTTCTCTGCATTGAACTTATTCAAATTATTCCATGAACCACCACTGCATTCTAGTACAGTGAATAGATGACCAAATTATTGTTGAATGTACAAAGTATGGACCAACCAAATGTGTTATTGTCTGATGTTAAGCTAGCTCACATAAAAAACACCAACATACAAAAGACTTCTTCTGTGTATCAATGCAGTAAATTATCAACATTAAGATTATAACATATCTATGGAATTGCCCCACTATTAGAACAGAGTTTGTTATTACATCGTGACAACATGAAAATGACAACCATACTAATTCAAAAACTTCTTCTCATCTCAATATTTTCATTCATTCAAAACTGAACTGATCACTGACCTGTCACAATGATGCCACTCATTTTAATCTGATCTTAAAACCGTTACACTAAATCACGTGGATTTTGAATATTAAGCACTATGACAACATGCCCAATTGACAACCTGCTGTAGATGGCCCATGGCATCATAATGAAGGATGTTCGGCTCATAGTACTTGCTGGAAAGGCATGGTTTTCATGCTTGATGCCTTTCCTGAAATGATTATGTCTGCTCCTGTGACAACCTAACCTAGTCTCCTGTTGTATAGCAGGTAATGAGAAATATATTTTGAATATAAGCCACTTCTGAATGCATTTCTGACCGTAGAGGGATACTTCCTAGTCTCCCACTCTCTCTCACTCTCTCTCTTTCTGTTTCTTTCAGTCTCAATCTGGTGGTTGTGGCCTGTACTGGGCAAGCCCAGAGTGGGATGGCAAGGTGGTACGCAGGCAGGCAGCTCATCTCCGTCTGCATCATTAGGGAGTCAGCTCGCTGTCACGGACACACAGAGGGCATCGCTGCCATGCCATGTGTGGTACAGGAAGTGTGTGTGGCGAGGATGACATAAGCAGGGCGCTGCGCCTTTCCCTGGCACCGTCCTTTCACTACACCTGCATATGGGAGGGGGGTCAAGGGCGAAACAAACACACGGGCACGCTCACACCAGTACGCATTGGCACACAATGCGTGTGTCTCTGTATGTGTATTGTGCCCGTGTGAGCTTACTGATATGTTTCATTATAAACTGGTGATCAGTGCAATTCACACTGTAAAAATAAATGTTTTTGTCATACCCGTGGAATACAGCCTGATTTACTACGGCTTTCAATATTCAATGCATGCAGTGCTATTGAAAGCAGTAACACATATTTGTGTATGTGTTTGTTTGTGTTTATATGTAGGTCTGATAGTGGGTCTGTGCCTGTTTTGTATGGATGCTAGCCTGTGTGTATAATGTCTGTGTCCGCACTCTTGGCAGCAGTACACACTCACTGTGTGAGGGCTGTAAATAGGCAGTGTGTGTATGTCGTATGTCTCCGCTGTGTTGGGGCCTATTTTAGAACTCACAGGATACCAAGCCACTCTGACAGCAATGCACCCTGCCAGCCTGTGCCATACAGCACAACACAGCTCCGGAACCTTCTGTCTCACACAACCAGAAACCCCAAAAATATACAACAGCGATACAAGGAATGACAAACCCGTGTGCCCATTCACGCACGTACATACACATTTTAATACCGAACCATTGCTTCTCTACATCATTCTACCATTTAATTTATCTGATATTCAGTCGTAAAATGTCCCTTCTGCCTGCTAGTAATCCTGCTACTCTGATCCGTGTGGAACCATTTCCAGGAAGGACCTGCCACTGTCTGTGCCCTTAAGAATGCTATACACTTCATGCAAACTATGCATGAATGTGTTTTCACACAAAGCTCAACATACTTTTGTGTGGGACAAATTTTGTAACGGAGCTGTTATGGTGTTCCGACGCCCTAAGAGATGTCTGTAGCAACAATTATCAGCCTTTATAAAAGGTGCATGTACGTACCTAAGTCCCTGCTGCTGCCTCTGAGTCTGAACATTTATTAAAGAGTTACAGACATACATTCACAACCGATCTTACAGACGCTACGCTCACCAAACCACAGTCAATTTGACTGCACCTCTAGGTTAACCCTTTACTCTGGGTATGACAGTGTGCAAGTTTTTTGCAAATGCACCAATTGTTTATGTACAGTAAAGGCTTGAAATCAAGACTAATCATGTCAGACCTTCAATAAGCTCTTGTAACCCAGAAAGTTTACTGTAATTTTTCAGACAGGTGTATTAAAAAGAAAACTGTCAATAACTTAGTTGTGTTTAGATTAACCAGTCACATTCCAAATAATGTCTATGGGTACTGTGTGTGTACCTGACATCAACTGAAGTGATTCTTTGGCTGCAGACTGCAGAGAGTCTTGGTCCACAAAGAAGTAACTGAATATTAACAGGATTTTATTGCTGAATGCATTACCTGTATAATGGAACAGCGTGAAGACCATCATCAAGACGTGGAGGCGAGATTGCACCACCAGGGCATCATCAGGGAACCCAGTCTCAAATTGATCTGATCTCAGTCTGATTCGGGCCTACATTAAATGTGCCAAATAATTCACATCCTAAAGTCGATCACAGTGTCCACACCCGAGTTAGGGCAGTGTTAGCAGGATGTCCAAAAGTCGAGTTTTCAGTTGCCAGGCCTTTATATTTGGGGCAGGAGATAAACTCTAGTAATGGTAGAGGGAAATTATTTGAGGGAAACAGAGGCCAACATTTTGCAGGCGTACTTATGTGAAAACATTGTAACTGTGACACTTAACGGGACCTTTTCTGCTGTTAAATATATTTCATTTATCAAGTACTGAGGTTACACAACCTTTAATACGTTAGCACACGCAGCAGCTTGAGTTATATTTCTGTGGTTCTTCCCTTCAGTATATCTTCGGTATCAGTGGAAGGAGATATAATAGGAAAGCACCCTGGTATATTCACTCAAATGAACCTATTGCCGCATAAACATTTCAGGCAATAGAAATATGTAAGTGTATATTAGCTGGAGTCAAGCACGTTGTTGACGCTTTCATGATAACAGAGGTCTATTAAAGGTAACAGGACCTTTTTAGGGATCAATGACAAGCTCACGCCACATTTAGTGCCTATTGTGGGCTTGTAAAAGAATGACGAGTCAGCACTTTGAAAGAAAAGCGCATTTTGTATCTGGCCTCATTAGGGGACAGTGAGGGACCTGCCCAGGGACATACTTTTTTTTACCACACTCTATGCTCATCCCATTCAGAAATACTTTAACGATTCTCTCATGCATGTGTGCCATACAGCTTCGTAAAAAATGAAGAGACCACTGCACCTTTCTCTTTCCTTTCCATAAAAAGTTCAAAAGGAAGGTTTTGTGTGAGGAACCGAAGGGTTAAAATGAAGGGACCACTGGAAATGTAACCCTTCTGTTCCTCACTCAAAACTTTGAAAGCCAAGAAAACGGTGCATTGGTCTCCATTTTTTTCGGAGATGTATTTACTCTGCGTGTCATATGCAATAACATGTTTTTCATTCAATGTATGTGATTAATTCATATTAGTGGCCTTATTTCAGCCTTTGCCCGAGCTAAGAAGTTGAGTGAAGGGAATAGCTCATAAATAGTTGGTGCATTTTTCTATGACTCAGATCACTCACTGTCTGTCTAGATCCGCTGACCACACTAAGAAAAAGATGGAAAAGTGTTATTCAGTTGGTGCATCCTTTGTGGCTGAACGTTAGTTTGAGGTCAAGGACACCTCCCCAGTGGACTCCCCAGTGTGACCACATGACTTAGAACCACTGCCACTGGCTACAGCCTAACATGATGCTGATGCCTGAGTAACTCCAGGGAAATGGAGGTTGGAGAGAGGATGGGAGATACTATCCTGATGGTACCTCATTTTGCGCATTTGTCTGTCATGATAGTGCAGTTTTTTAGCTATAGTCACTCAAGCACTTGGTTTCCCCATAATGTAGACCTTTCAATAAGAAATGTCAAGATGTTCGGATGCAGTCATTGGTCAGCCATGGCAGGAGATCTTTGGGGAAAGCATACCGTCCACCAGTGCTTTTGCAATGAGGAAATACACTGACAGGATATCTGAATTTGCAATTCACCATTTATAGATGGATATTTAAAATATAACTAACTTAGCTAGAGTACCTAACCACCATAATGTAGCTATACTCAGATATTGCACATGCCACTTTTATAATGAGACTTGAAGCCGTATTTCCCATCACGTCTAAGAGGGAGGATGCTTAACACATGTCTCCTCTTTGAGAAGAGACTATGCGGCCAATAGCATGTGGACACCCCTACTAATTATTAGGTTCAGGAGTTTCAGCCACACCCGTTGCTCCAGGTGTATAAACTCCAGCACATCGCCATGAAATCTCCATAGACAAACATTTACTGTACAATGAGTTGTACTGAATTGCTCAGTGTCTTTAAACATGGCAATGTCATAGGATGCCACCTTTTCAAAGTCAAATGAATGTGTAAATACTTTGCTTTAGACTTGCAAAATACTATATATTTATTTATGTTGGTGTTGGTACTAGATGAAATTGTTGAGACTAAAGCTTTCTTAGAAAAAAGTATGAATATTTTCCTGAAATACTTTATAATTGATTATTGGGACTTCTGCATTTAGTATTGTGTGCATTCTCTTTTCTCCAAGATAATGGCACTTCTTCCACAATTGTTATTGAATTGTGAAAACACAGTGCAGAGGATCTGAGACCATTGATTCATGAAGAATGTATTCATATTCTTCAAATTCTTGAGTCCATCGTCCTCACATCGTCCTTCATTGCAGTTGGTTTTATACCGGCAAATGCAAATGATTCATTCTTGCTTCTAATTCCTGACGTAGTTCACAATATCATGTGTCTTAACAGGATCTCCAGGGCCTTTGGAGGAAAAATGTCCCACAGAAGTCGGAGTCTTCCATGAACTGCCATGTTATGTATATAGGGCCCCATAAAATCTGTTTTTTGGTCAATTATATATATATATATATTTCAAATTCTGTGATGTCTATTTCATATTTTTTGCAATTCTCGCATCACACCTCCATGTAAACGCCCCAGGCAGTAGTGCTGCGCAGGTCAGCATTTTTGTTCACCCACTCAGGCCCGTAATTCTTAATAAGCCATTCCCAACTGTGAAAGTGACATTCTGGAACTTAAACCTGCAAATATAGGCAATGCTGCTGTAACATTCAGTTTGAGCAGCATTGTTTCAATCAAATGTTTCAAATTGTTTGAGTGACAGAGGCTGGCTGCTGAAATGTAGCTTACTTTGAGAGGCACATTGCGAAAACATTCAAACCGCTCACAACCCACTACCCACTTGTGTAAAAATGTGCTGTTTGGCACGATTCAGACTAGTGGTGGGTAAACAAAATGGAATCAAGATTCATGACATGAACGTCTACCCTTCATTATAATTTAGAAAAGTCAAACACTGACAGTGGATGGTTCATATCTTAACTGTGACAAAACAATGTATGACATCAAACATTTCAAGTAAAACATTAACCGTACAGAATTTGTATACGTATATGGGACGAATTTCAAGGGGTTCAAATAATAAATAGGTGACCTTGAAACTCACAAGGGTGTGATAATGTGACCCAAGTTGCCCTCAATAGCCCAGGCTTTTTCCTCTTTCAGTGCTTGTATGCGTTCGTTTACACTTCTCACATTTTACCGTCTTCATAAGGTGGGTCATATTGATGTGCTTGACAGCACAAGACAGCTAATTGGACAGTTTGTGTACCGGTGTGTAAGGGACCAGTGTGGGCCCATTCCGGTGAGAGGAGTGTTGGGGTGTCAGCCGGAACGTGTGCTTGGCAGGCGTGGCTATGCTATTAGCGAGCGCTAACAGTTTTATTATTAGAAAATAAACGGTGCACTGCAAAACTCTGAATGTTATTAGCACTCCGCCATCTGGGTCTGACAGCTGTGTTCAGTCACCACTACACCACCATGGCTGTGGCGCTGCTAACGGTGTAGTCACAAATCTCAGTCTGAAATCCTTCTTTTTATCAGCCGCACTTCCTCTCTGAGTACAATTTTAGTCTCTCTACTCTCTCTGTTTCCACACATACATACCAAACACACACGCACGCACACACACACAGTTGACAGGGACCCTTAGAGCATACACTTAATAGGATCACAGGACTATTGGTCTGGCGCAGGGATTTCTCCGCCTGTGAGAAAGAAGAAAAAAAAACGCAATAGGCTCTCTTTAAAAGTCTCATCACTCATGTTTTTACAGGCGGGCTGTGAAATTAGAGCGCTGCAATGTTTTGTGTTGTTTAACTGTGTACTGTTTATGTCTTTAAAACCCTACTCAAAGCTCTAATTCTGCCATTCGAAAACCAAAAAAAAGAATAACTGCAGAAGCAAAACCACAATAAATGATTAGGGCTGTTCCCACTGAAAGCCCCATCTGCTGTTTGTTACGGTTACCAGTGTACCGCTGTCAATAAAACACATTTACACAGTCAACAAACACAACCAAACACGACATCGCCGAAATGTGAGAAACACATTGCTATTCCTCTTTTTATCTCTGTTTATTTTGCAAATGTGAACTATTTGAATTAAGGTAATAAACAAGATGTTGTGTTTCTTGATTGGACAAATGAGTATGACAGATTATGACACAAGCGGTGGAATGTTCAGACATACCAGATGCAATTTCTGGTCCAGTTATCCCCTTTCTGGTTCAGAACCTCAGCAAGTTTACGTCACATTACTTTTTCAGATAAATTTCATGGTTCGGTTTGGTGTGTAAACCTCCAGGTATTGGTAGCTCGAGACACCAACTTCCGAGATACCGTGCGCCACATCTTCGGAAGAGTACCCATGGAGTTTCGCATGTTTGAAGACAGTTATGTGGGAACTTTTCTGTGCAGTGCGCATGCATATCGCTCGGTATTCCCTCGACTGATGGCTGCAATCCTGTGTGGTGTGTCTCAAACATGCCGGTGTAAATTCAAACGGTATGGAAATGACTATGCAAACTCAGATCAAGTCAGTCTAGCCTTTTATTCTCTCTCTCATAATGTACACAAGCCCTATGTTTGCATGTGCGTTCAAAGTGCATAAGTGTTCATAAGTGTGTGTGTGCTATACGCACTGAGTTATAGAGTAGTTAGACACACCTACTAGACAAATAATGGACAAGCCCGTCTGGCATTTGCCACGAATGTCCAGTGCACTGCTGAATTTCCCCTATCCCCCTATCCCAAAGCATATCAGAGATTTATTTAATCAGATAACCTGCTACCACTAGCCTGCAGCAAACCCCATGATTCTCCTGGCTCCTCATGTTGCCCCCCGGTCCTCCATAGAAACCCCAGCTAACGGAGACGCCTCCAGAAACACTCACTCTTACTGCAAACGCTGCACAATGCACTCCCCCACCAGCTCTTCCTCTCTCTTCCTCTCCTGAAGTAGAAAAAAACAAGTTTTCCTTTTCTCTGGCAACTCCCTGTACAGGTGTCATTCTTTGTTTAATCTACATGCATAGCTACTTACTTTGCTCTTATTTGGAACGTCACGTTCACGTAGCGTGAAGGACTCTGCACCATAGGAATCCATTTCACATGCAGATGCACAGGGTGGAGCACAATGAATAGTGAGGATAAGACATGAGGGGAACAGTGTATTTTCAATTTCAAGGCGGCTCTTTCCTATTCTACTGTTGTTATTGTCTGTCTAATTCTATTTGTTTGATCGTTTCGTCTCTGTCTGGTAGTTTTTTGGTAATGGTAAATCCATTGTGGATTTGTAACAGATTGAAAGTTGAAAATAAGGTGTATAGACACCATGATGACTTTTGTGTCTATGCGTTCGTACTACTTTGCCACTACATGGAGAGTGTCAGTGAGTTCTGGGTGGATATATAGATATTGCCTCTGAATGCAGAAACTGCTTTGGATTTTGAAGTTAATTGCCCTGGTTATTTCTCGTTGCCTGTTTGTAGTTAAAAATAAAGAAATTCACACTCTTTCAGTTGGTGTGTGTTTTCTTGCTTCTTTGTGTGCTTGCATTTCCACTGTGTGTTTGTGTGTTGGTACTGTACACCGGTAAGGGGTTCCTTCCCCTCAAACAGGTTTAATGTGATCATGCTTCTACACTGACCCAGAGCCCTAGTCTCTCCCAGGCCTAGTTTGGAGCGCTGGCCAGGGGGACCAGCCCTGGCATGGTGCTGGAGAACAGGGCAATGGGCCAGAGGTTATGGAGGTCGAAGGTGTGTGGGTAGAGATGGAGCGGGCGGTGTGTGTGTGTGTGTGTGTGTGTGTGTGTGTGTGTGTGTGTGTGTGTGTGTGTGTGTGTGTGTGTGTGTGTGTGTGTGTGTGTGCGTGTGTGTGTGTGTGTGTGTGCGTGTGTGCGTGTGTAGCACTACACCAAGTAGAATTGTAAAGACGCAGGCAAGGATGCACGCCTGAGAGGGGACAATTCTCAGGTTTGTCTTAGACAGAACACACACTAAATGAGTCACTCTGGCAGCAGACAAAGAGAACACAGTACGTCACATTATAACGGGAGTTGGTATTTCCCCGACACAAAATTATGGCAGGCTGAAATACCTTTACTGCTTTTGTTTACTTGTCTTATCTATCAGTTGCAATCAGTGTAGTACCTTCTTTGTAAAATGTATTAATAAAAAAAGTGACAACAAGAATAAGCCAAGCCTATATATTAATTTGTCATTGGCCGATTTAACAAACACCATCAGAAAGCTTTGTTTGTGTGTGTGTGTGTGCGCATGTGTTTGTATGTGTTTGTCTGTGTGAACTATACCTCGCTGCGTTTGTGTGTGTGTGGTTAATGTTTTCGACTTCACTCAGACCACAAATCAAAGTGAAGGCTGGTGAATACCACATAAGAGAGGAGATATCAAGCAGATAAGTGTTGATATCAAACAGTCCCTAGGCAGCCAAAGTAGCCACGGTCCTCCAGCACAGAAATGACAACTGTATTTCACAAAACCACAGCCGTTGATAGAGGCAATGCAGAGGTAATATAAACCTAAAAATATGTTATGTCACGTTATTAACAAGCTGGGTTCAGCTGAAACTAATCAACCACTTAATAATTTAAAGTCACAATGCACCCAATGTAATGTTATTGCACTTTTACCCTTGTTGGTTAATTAATGTCCTATTTTATTATTTCTCTATTGAATTGTAGTGGAATGTTCTGCAGCTCCCTCATCTGGGTTTGCCCTCATCAGTACGCCAACCGTTGTCGTGATTCTGTTGACTTCTGATCAGAGCCTGGTGTCTGGATCAAGTCATGAGACAGAGTCTGGATGAGAGGTGTGTGTCAGTGTCGTGGCACAGGGCCAGTGAATAACGTGGGCTGTGTAGTGTGACGCCCCGACAGAGCTGTCCGTTGAATGATCCCCATCTGACAGGATGAACAACAGTCCTCCTATTTGTCTATATAGCCTCTTCCTGCTCTACCGTTCCCTCTTCTATTCTCTAGAAGGTAGGTAGACCGTGCTTGTGTAGTACAGTAGATCTTCCCACACTGTAACCGTAGTGAATGAGTTTACTGGGTTTGTTACAAAGCGCTATTTAATCACCCTCTATTCCCTTTAATCTTTTTGCGTACCAACCTGTGACCGGAATGCCAACAGAGGTCAACCAGGCACCTTCAGCCTTGTACTTTGTGCCTGACGAATACCTCTGACTGATGAATATATCATTTTCTTTCAGTTTGTTTCCCTCTCCCTTTCCCCTCGTTCCAGTACTCTGCCCGTTTTCTGCCCGTTTTCTGCCCTGAGACAGATCCTACAAAACAAACCCCTTGCACCCATTCATTCTCTCTTTCTCTCCCACCCATTGATTCTTCCTTTCTTGCTCTCTTTCTCTGTCCCTTGTTCCTTCCCAGGCTGAGTCCCTTCTCGGTCCCACAATCTGTCCCTCGCTCCGTCCCTCCCTAACTCTCTTCATCTGTGGGCCATACTTCTTCCTGTAGCTGCTCTGCTGCTGTGTGTGACAGTCTATTAATGACAGGGGGGCAGCTCCCTAGACAGCTTTATAACAGTAATTCCACTCTCTCTCCACTACTGCCAAATTGTTCTGGGGGAGAAATAGGAACTAATCTTGTCCACTGTCATCGCAGTACAAACTTAGCCACACAAAGCCATGAATCCAATCTTACCTTTTACACTTGAAATGATTGTGCAATATATTGTATTAATCTCTGTGCATTTTTCTATTGTCGGTGTAATACTTAAGACAAGCCTCTTTTTTCCGTTTTTCTTTTTCATGGAAGATTTATTTACCATTTGATTAGATGGCAAAAATAGAGAGAAGAGATTTTGACGGTATTGCACAAAGAAAATGTTATTACATAAATGGACTATGCAATACAAAGACATGCATATTATCCTAATTAAAAGTGAAAAGGACCATATGGTGCGGGAGAGGAGCTGCACATAAACAATCACAGTGAAAGCCTTTAAGTGAACAGTGAAAAGCAGGAAATGGGATAGAAGGAAGCACTGATGGAGCCACTGACTGCCGGAGCACAGGGAGTGGCTAAATAACTTACACTTCCCTGTAACCTTCTCCTCTCTTCCCCACACCTCCTTCATCTTCTGATTTACACTCAGCCTCTCGCCTCTTCTCTTCTCCCCCTCCATCCCTCTCTGTGCCCTGGCCCCTGGGTTATGTGAATATCCAGGAATAGCTGTCACGTGGGCCCCGCAGCATTGGGATCTGTTCCCTAGGCAGGAAGCTGTTATATGGTTACAGTTATTTCTGTTGTCTGTCTGGGGATAGTTTTTACTGTGCTCCGGACGATCAATAATTGTCATATGCCTGCGTCACCTGGTGCCCTCTGCAAGCGGTGCTGTGTGTAGGTTAGGATGGCGTACGTATGGGGTGTTGTGTTCAGGTGATGTGTGCACAGATTAAGATTATTTTGATATTGTGTTTGGGATTTTTTTTCAACGGTTACTCCCCAAGTCAATTAGTAATCACATTTATGCGTTTTTGTATGTGTAGTTTCATGTGTTTTACTTTTTCACATTGTCTTGCACTTGTGAATCCGCCTATATATTTCTTTCAGGTTTTTGGCTACTTTTACAGCTGGAGCTACATACATACATGTATGTGTTCAGCCTGAAATGAAAACACACCATTTTTTTATTTTTTATTTATGTTTATTTACAATCAATCAAGCAATCGAATGTATTAATAAAGCCCATTTTATAACAGCAGTTGTCGCAAAGCGCTTTTGCAAACCAGCCATCCTGAAACCCCAATGAGCAAGCCTCAAGAGTGTTGTAGCACAAATTATTTACACACAGGACCAGTCAAAAGTTTGGACACACTTACAAATTTCCTGACATTTCTTTCAGGTTTTCTATTTTCAGAATAATTGTGAATACATTGTAATAAAATGTGTTAAACTAATCAAGATACATTTATATGATAAATTATTCAAAGTAGCCACCCTTTGCCTTGATGACTGTTTTGTGCACTTTGAGTTCTCTCAACCAGCTTCCAGAGGTAGTCACCTGGAATGCATTTCAATTGGCAAATCAGTTCCCTAGATTTTCTTTGTTGAATTTCTAATTTCTTTCAGTATACACAGTTGCACTGTTAAAAAATAAATGTCAATTTCTGCTAAATGTATTGAGAACCTTCTCATCCCCACACTGAAGTTTCCAAATTGCACAGTTAATTTGCTGTACAAAATTGTATTTAGTACAGCTCCATAATTCTTACTGCATATTATTTAAGTCTGTTGAGATCAAAATAATGACCAAATAATTCCTACGTATATTTTGCCTTTAGAAATATCATGTTTCCGAGCCACAGTAATTGTTCCAGAAATATTTGAACAAAATGTGCAACCAATGAATAAACTGTCAATGCTGTAGTCTGTCTCTATATGTATGTCACCGTCAGCCTATAGCGGCACAGAGCCTTGGGGAGCCACAGAGGAGGTCCTGTAACATATCACATGGCATGGTGGGGAGCGGAAGCAAATCCACAGCTAATTGCTTCCTGTGTTATTGGCATCCCGAGCCGCCGTTGTCACTTTCAGCACGTCTTTCTCCCTCTCTTTCTCTGGCAGATACGCTGCATACGCCCACCAAGGGTTTGACACCCCTTCAGCAAGACACACCTGAGCCAGTGTGTAGCCCACATTTTTGTATCTATATGGGATGACAGTGACTGGTTGAATGATGTTTTTTTGTGAAGCAGTTGCGACAATAATGCCCAATTCCTGAACATGCAGGCTATATGCAATGAAATCCCCCTCAGGCAGGGAACTGTATTTTACTTCATGTTTCTATGCTCACCTCCCCTACCAAACATTCTGTCATGCGCACACACACACACACACACACACACACACACACACACACACACTCACACACACACACACACACACACACACACTCACACATACACACACACACACACACTCTATCCTGGCTCCAGCCCTGAGTGGAGGATATGAAGGTCAATGTGAAGCACTCTCAGCACCACCCTAACCTGACATGGTTCCTAATGACAGGCAATGCAGGCCTATGTCCTGATAATCCCAACCCCTGTGACTGTGCATTGTAAAGCGTGTGTGTGAAAAGGAGTCACCTACCCGCCTTCCTTTTTGTGCAGTGGAGTTCTTAGCCAGAGTGATCAAAGTGCTCTTGTGGTGTTCTGAGCAAGGAGAGGGACAAACGGTGGTCTCTAGTCTCACCCTCTGTTATGATAGGAGGCTTCATGTCTCGACTGTCAGCAGCAGCATGTGTGTGGTTATCTTGGTAGGATTCCTTCTACGGAGAGCCAAACACTGTATTTACTCACTTGCAGTGGGGGGACAGAGAGGAAGACAATGACCTCTACCTTGGCCCAAACACCAACACCACAGGTGACTTAAACCGGGCTGTGAATGATCTAAAAGGCATGGCAAGAAGGGTTTTCTAGGCAATCAAAAAGCACATACAGCTTGACCCCCGATCAAAATCTGGCTTAAAATACTCTGGAAATTGAATAAACACCAAAATTATTAATAATTAATGCACAGCTTAAAAATGTCCCAAACACCTAAACGTTGCCCTCATCTTTGCAGACAGATTAACCTAGAGAAAAATCTTTAGCCTAGTGACAGCACCAACCTCCAGGAGAGCTAAATTACAACTAGTGTCACACTGGAAAGTATCAACTGAAAACCAGGGCAAATTGGAGTGCAGAGAGGGGCAGAATCCCTGACCACTAAGAATTAACAAAACATTAAAAACAAAAAATTAGAGCATGTCATTCCTATAAAAAAGAGACTGCCATAGGCAAAGTAGAAGCTACAGTATGTACACACTGTCCATAAAATGAAGTGAAAAGAAAGCTACACGTCCTTACCACCTGACAAATATATAAGCACATTAGGGACATACACTGTATTTACCTAAACAGACATTTTATTATTTATGAATGTCTTTATTCTGTTTGCATTGGAAATGTGAACAAATGTTTCCTAAAGCGAATCAGACTTGAAAGTGAAATTGAATTGAGGAGAGGGAGGGAGAGCAAACAGCCCCACAGTGCCATGCATCTTGTCAACTGATCCCCACAAGTGGTTTGAAAGGACTAGAAGATGTTACAGATAAGTTCTACCCAACAGTGTTGTGTGGAGGCAAGTGAATACAACTTTCTCATGCATGTAACAGGAACTTAGCCGTGAGATTATCTTCGGCCAATTTCATTATTTTATTATATAATATGGGTTCTTGAATTTCTGTTTACTATTTCTGTAATTACTTGAATGGTTTTGGTCTGTCACTTCCTGTATTATTAAGATCAGCCCCTACTGGCTGGTGAAGGGAACCCGTCAAAACCTTTCCCTCCAGTCCCCGGTCTCCTGTCCCGCTGTATGCAGGAAGTCATGCCAGACATCTCTGACTCCCCCTCATCCCCGTCATCCCCGCTCTCCCCAGCCACCTCCTCAACCTTGATGATTCTAGGGTTGGCCCCCTCTTCCAAGGACCTTTGCTGCTCCCAACACGTTAATCATTCATGGTGAAAGATTTAAGGCGATAACCAGGCTCTGATATGACCTAAAGACTGCTTGCAACTTTCCTTACCTTCAGTTGGTACGATCTGCTGTATCCGAGGCCTGAATGTTGTCGGCGATCATTCAGAAAGAAAATCTACTCAGATCAAGTGGAGGTTGATTAGTAGCTACTTGCTGCATTGATGTGATTTCCTGAAACTGTGTGTCAGCGTGCCCTTGAGTGCCTATGCATGAGCCCTGGCGCAGCACACGGCTGTGTGAGAGGATGTGGTGGGAGGTAGGAGACGACAAGTTGCATGTCTTTAATTATTGGTTACCTCTCCCAAACACTTAGAGATAAGGGGTATGTAAGAGCAAGAGCGCCCTGTCTCACATAAAAGGTATCTGTAGTGCAAATCAATGCAACCCTTCCTGTTCTTTCCCCCTCTGTCTTACATGC
>JACXGJ010001374.1:0-85736 GCA_016801105.1 Esox niger | reverse complement strand
GCAGGGAGACTGGTAGTAATTTAAATATCTGAGGCAATTTACACAAGTATTCTAAGTTAGACTTCAATGTAAACACACTGTTTGTAAATGGAATCCTGCTACATTTTGGAAAGCATATTAATTACTGATGAAGTCTTTTTGAAAGAAATTATGTGACTAATCCATTTGGGATGGAATAAGAAACAGATGGGGAAATGGTATACAGTATTTTATCAAAGTGTTTCAGTTTTCTCCAGTTACTACTGCTGGAGACTACAACTAAAATAAGATCAAATACATTTTATGAAGCCTTTTTTACAGCAGCAGTTATCACAAAGTAGACACCCAGCCTAAAACCCCAACAAGCAAGCAACAATAGTTTATGTACAGTGAAAAACTCCCTTGTAGTGTCCAAAATTAGGAAGAAATCTAGAGAGGAACCAGACTCTGAGGGTGGCCAGTCCTCTTCTGGCTGTGCTGGGTTAAGAACTCCACATTGCATTGTAGCTATAGAATCAATCTAATCTATGCACTTTCAGCATGTTATATAACTTTTCAAAGTTAAAACAACTAACTATATCGTCTGTTTCATTAGTAGTCTATTTTAGAATTTGCCAGCAAAGATATACAATAGTTTGTATTTCAGGCTGCTAAGCCCCATCTGGATGAATGCTAATAGCCCTGGGCAGGGCAACCATCGCACCCATTAAAGCTCTGCCTCTGGGTAGGCCACTTATGACATGGTTTATGCTGGCATAATGCCCACCCACGGACACAGACACACCCATTTTAAGTAATCTTAAAAATGTTTTAATTTGAAAGACAGTTATAGAGAACTGCAGCATACAGTCTAAAAGCTTAGGAAGACCCATGACGTTCATAGAAAAGGAGCCAACTGTCAGAGCTTTATTAATTATTTATATCGTGTGGGTAGAGAGAACACAATGGGAGAACAAATTCACTTGTCTTGTTTGTTTGTAAATGCCGCTGTCCATTTTGACATTATAACGCTTGCTGAGCAGTCTAATGGGAAGTTGATCTAACATTCTGGGCAGAGATGGTCTTCTCCTCTGCCCAGATTCTGGTTCAGTTTATACCCTGCAAACCAAAAAACGATTTCATGACAACCACAGAACTTCAGGAGGTTGTGTCATGCCCCTGTGGACTTCTTCAGGAGTTTGCTGAGTATGCCTGTGATGTAGAAATCATTCCCACATTTATTCATAATACATGCACAGAAAAGGTAAACATAGAGTAAAGATTTGAAGAAATAATGTTTGCCTTTAGCTAACCATTTATTGAAAATCCAGCTGCTTATGTGATCAACTACACATTTATGAAAGTGAGATGTACCATTCATTTTGTTTGCTCAGAAATGGCATGTTAGCATTCAGATAGCATCCACCCAGACCTTTATGAGTGTTCCATACACCAGGCCTTAACTGCAACAACTTTACAGAACAGACATATCTAACTGGATTTATTTCCCTTTAATTCACTCTTAAGATCCATCATAAAATACTGTTCCACAACTGTAAATCTGTTCGACAAATTGGACTGAAGGCAAGGCGGTGAAACTCCTCCAAAGAGGATTACTTTTTATAGCCTTTATCAGTCCCTGCGACATTTATCAATCTGATCTGTTCAAATCCTATATTTGCATTGCTTAATGCTCTATTCAAACAGTCACATATCTCACCTGCTTCACAGCGCAACTGCCAAAGAAAGGCAATCATCTTCCTGTGGTTGTAGAGTCTATAGTCATTGTAGACAACGCAAATGTCAGCTCTATCAGACACTACCTTAACATGTTAACACAAACAGACTGAATACAGTATATTCAGTTAATGTATCTGTTACGTCAGCTCTGTCACAGTCTGCATGTAGATTCATTTTCTGGTTATTCTTGTCCAATGAACTATGAATATAACATAAGAGGTTTGTTGCATAAGAGGTTTGTTTCGCAGAGTAATTAGCATGCAGTATCTCTAATAGCCCGCTTGTTTACATCTGTCATTCCACATCCCCTGCTTCAGCCAGCTTTTTCTTTGTTTAAATGAAGGACGGGGGGCTAAGGCCATGTACCAAATACAGGGGACAGAGGAGGGAGATGAGTGGAAGACAGTATTCTGGAAGGCGTCGGGCCACTTTGAATACCTGGTAACGGCTTACGGGCTAACTAATGTGCCGGCAGTATTCTAGGCCGTCCTAAACGAGGTGCTCGGGGATATGTTAGGGAGGTACATAGTGGTGAACATTGATGATATTTTGATTTGCTCCCCAACGTACCCGGAAGATGTGGCCAAGTCCATGCTGTTATAAAGCGCTTGCAACAACACCACCTGTTAGCTAAGGGGGAAATATGTCTTCTTGCTAGGATACCACATCGCTCTGGAGGGCGTGAAGATGGAGGAGGAGGATGAAGGAGGATGCAGTGAGGTCATGACCAGAATGTGCTCAATTGATGAGCCCATTCAACAGACGAGGAGATGGATCCCGGCACCAGCAATGCTCCCCTGACAAGACCCACGTGCCACGGAGAGTGCAGGGCCGGTTGGTGACCTGGGTGCACGCCATGTGGGTGGGCATTATGCCAGACATCCGGGCATCAGTCGGACCCTGGAGACACTCAGGACTGTGTGGCATTATGTCATGTAGTGGACCGCTTCTCCAAAATGGCTTGTTTTATCCCACTTCGACCTCAGCTCTGCTCTCAAGGTCGCTGAGGTGCTGTTCCAGCAGGCATTCGGCTGTATGGACTTCCAGGGGACATCGTGATCCACCACAATGTCCTTGCTTTGTCTTTGTCCTTAAAATGTATACGATCAGCTTGCTTTAAAAAAATCCAACTCTGTCCCAGTGTTTCAGAAAACTGAACAAATTAAAATGTTCGAACTGGATTTGAACCAGCAACCTTTCATTTAATTGGCCAATCCTGCTATCTGTGTTGTGCATTGTTTCTTAACTACAAGGCAAAACTGCTTCTGTCTTGCAAATATTCTGTTGGACAATTGCAAATATATTCATTCTAGACATAACAGAATGGCTTTCCAAAGCTGTTGAGATTTCAGGAATGGTCAAGTTTCTGTCCTGACTCTAACAGTTTAAAAATTCTATAATTCCTAAAAATATTTACTAAACTTGAGTATTTTTTATTCATGTCTTGTCTAAGTACTGTATACAGTAGTCATCCAAGCTGGAAACAGCAACATATTGCTCTGTTATGACTGAAAGCTGGCTGGTGGAAAGACTAATGCAGGTGGCTTGAAAACATTTTTGCAAAGTTCATTAGAATTTCTTATCTTCACATTGCTCACAAACCAAAATAATGGGAAAAACTGCTCCTGACCTGTAGATTCAGGTCACCTATTGTCTCTGGCTGATACATATATAACCTGAGAATTTGCTTTAGGCTCATTTGTTGTGCAGTTACATGACACCTGATATGTATTGATGTTTGTTCAAAGACACAGTTTGAGTTGGCGGCATTAAAAGCGTTCCAGTAACATTGTTCGATAGATTCCATAAAATCTTTACTTGTCCAATATTTCACTCTCCAAAGTGTTAAAAGTTAAACACTCACAGGTCAAACTGAATTAGTATGATGCTCTCCTGTCACAGCTGTCCCATTGTTACAGTTTGTTGACCTTCACAACCGTGCGTTTCCATGTGTCAGAAAACAAAAATAAACACAGACAAAGATGAAAAAAACAAAGAAAATGGCGAAGGTTTGATAATTAAATCACAAGGTTAGGATTGGCTGCCAACTACAGTACTGTGGGGCAACTGGCATTTCGCCCCAGAAGACAGTTCTGTGTATTGATATAACAGAATGAGATTGGGGCTTACAGTAGGTTATCATTCATATAGAGGCAGTGAGAAGCTCTATGTAAGGCCAGCCAAGGGATATAAGAACAATGAAAAAAATATAGGCATGGTTTTATGGAGTGATTTAGAATTTGTATAATAATATGATTGGATTCACCTCAATTGTTTTGAATAAATTGGAAGCACCATTATGTCTCCATACTTGGAAATTACTTCTCTATTGTGCTAAATGAATGTCCTAGCCTCTCTACTGCACAGTCTAAGAACTAGCAGATGACAACTCAGGATGTGAGCAAATTAGGCTCATGACATGGCAAACAGTTTCCATTTGTGACATGCATTATTTTAACTGATAATAAGAAGCTAGAATCAACGTAAACAACTGTCATCTTGCTGTGAACAGCTAACAAGACAGCATTTGCCAAATTTGTAGCACTGTAGTTGTTGAACCAATGAAATGACAAATCAATCTACTGCTCAATGGGCAGTGACGTTGAGTGGAAATATAAACTGCCAAGAGGTTAATAATTATTAAATATGATTATTTTTTGCAATAACTGATAATCAAAACCAACCTTTAACAACTTTTATTGGAAAAATGTATGTCTATCTTGGTAAAGTTTTCAGCAGATAATCAAAGACAGAAAAGGCCTTTCCTGTCTGAGTTAATGAGTTCCATGGTGGGGGAATTGAAACAAAAACCGGTCTACACTATAACTCCAAATATTATCCCATGGTACAATGCTTTGAATGTTATTTTACCTTTACAGTTATTTACACAGATCAATAATCCTTCCAGTTACAGTAGGAACACTGTGCAGAATGATGATATTGGCCTTAGAATAGTTCCATATAGTGAAAAAGACAATGAGGGTTTGTGTGTCATCTCCAGGATTATCAAACAGCAGATTGTTTCTCTATCTACATAAGTACTCAACTCTGGAGTACTCAACTCTGGCCATACCCGACATTCCTACAGCCTCCTGACAAATCCTTGGGTTCAATGTTCAAACCAGAGCTTTGGCATGCACATTTCTCCAGGCCAAGCTTGTTATGTAATTAAAGTCTTCCCTTTTACTTGTACTAATGTCTCTGGCTGCTTGCTGGCTCTGATTAGAAGTATAGAAGATGGTTGGGCAGCCATTTCAGGGCTATGCTTTCATAGCTACACTACCTTTAATCTTCCTATAACACTCCCTGGTCAGAGAAGGTATGTACCTGAACAACGGCCTGTTGTTTTTCTTCTACTATTTCCTTCTGCTGTAATTTATTGTGTATGGCTTGTGTGTAAGATAGAATGGATGACAGCCGTAGTTGCGGGATGATGTTATGACTAGGGGATGCCGATGTCTTAGAAGGGTGGAAAGGGTTGGTTTGAACACATTTCGTGAGCACAGTGCACTTGTTCTGGAAGCTGGACTCCTGATGGCAGCAAATTGCTGGTGTGACAAGCTAGACGTGAATTTCCATATCCTGTCATCTCGAACCTCTACAGTGTACATGATTCTGTGCCCTATGAGGAAAACCGCTGAATATTGTTTTGTTGTCTCCTTCACCAAACTTTGCTTGGATGTCCATTGACGGACATTCAAATGAAAACAGTGTTTGTAATTCAATCATAGGAGGTGTGCGACAGTTTGTTTGAGAGGTAAAATGTCTCCCATCAGTGCCATGCCGTGTTGTGCTGTATGGATATAAAACCAAAAACCTGGAAGGAATCAAGTGGCAGTTGAAAGCATTGTCATATACCAGAGTTATGAAATGTGTTCTTGAGCCTGGAGCGACTGTCAGTTATTAGACAATAAAGAATGGTCTGCCTTTGACAACAGAGGTCTTATTTTGGGTGGCATGATGATGGGAGTCTGTTTGGCAGGCATGGCATGTGATTGGGTTCAATAGGGTGCACCTCTTGTCCCAGGCCGTCTGTCTGATCTCATGCCCTTAGGGAAGTCAGATTTCAAGCATTTTACTGATGTTTAGGAGTAGCCCATGAAACACAGTTCCTTAAATACACCCCTGTATCTGTACATTTCCAGCACAAATGCATACTTACATTGTGAATCTCTTTAACACAGACAACCCCCAAACATTTGACACACTAAATTCCTTGGATTTAAAAAAGGATCTGGGTATCTCAATGTAAGACAACTTTGCTAAATGATTTAGTAGCTTTTCCGAAAACCGTATGTTTACTGGGCTAGTGTCCACATTGGCCTGCTGTGTCTGGTCTTTGTCCGAGGGACGGTTGGTTCCTGATCCTTCCAGGCCTCTGAGGTAAAGATGAGTCACTGACTCAGCAGCTGGGCTCCGTCACCAGTCATATATCCTCACATTCCACAGGAGACTCGGTCACGGACAAGTCCGACTCTGACGACATAATCACTTCCTCTTCTTCCATATATGGACAGGTGTACCCGAGAAAGTGTTACTTATGTTATAATGTCTTATAATACGCGTACATGCTATAAAAGGGAATTATGGGGAGGAATAAGTAAAACATTCTGTTTGGTTTTTCTATAGTCACCCTATGCACTATCATGCTTTTGGCTCAAATTATTACAGTGGTCCAAGTAGTTGGAAAAGCAGAATAAGCACATTTGTTTTAGTGGTGGTTTACCTTCACCTTCGAAAACAGACATTATGGCACAGTATTTGGTAACACTTTATTTGGGACTCTTAATTTCCATCGGTAGATGTTCATTTGATATTTTTTTATGTTTGTTAATAGCATTAATATCTGTTGATAAGCAACTGCTTGCTAAGATTATGTTTAAGGTTAGCATTAGTATAAAGGTTAGGGTTAGTGTAAAGATTAGGGTAAGTAGATAGTTCACATTTTACTAGTAGTATATAGATAACATTTTGAGATTCTCAAACTGAAGCGTCATGCAGTTTCTGACTGTGATTGATATGAATCTACGAGGACTTCCACAGAATTTCCAACAGATTTATTTGTAAATGACAGTTATTCCAGTTCTGTCAGAGCTTCTCTTCCATTTGAAAGACTAAATCACATGAATAATGAAGCCAACAATGTTGTGGAGGGATGGTACCAAGTCATTCCAAGGAACCAAAAAACAGCTTTAGTGTCTCTTTAATGCAGGAGTGTGAGGGATCAAGCCTATTTTGGCACAATCTAAACGGGGAGGTTTTTCAGAAGAAAGTTGATATTCTTAAGTTTACCAGAGATCAGTTTACCAGAGAGATACCATCTTCAGATTTTGGAAATGTTTCATGCTTTTTGATTATTTAGAAGATTCCATTATTGGATGTTTAAATGAAGGTGTTTGCATTGCGATTGCCCAGTCAGCTCTCCGTCTCATTCCATTCCATCGTCCTTCCTCCCTCCTTGTGCAAAGCACAGGATCACCCAGAGCGCTGCTCATTTGCAGAGATGCAGTAGACTGCTAGCAGAATCTTTATCATTAAAAATGACCAGGCATGGCGTAGAGATTTGAGCAGCTATACAAAAAAGGGTTTGTTTTAAGATGAGCAGGTGCTCCTAGTTATTAATGTGTTGGAAAGCAACCCATCATGCTTTGACAGAATGATATGTTTGATATGAATATCTTCCAAGCTTACACGTTTTGAATGTGGCATAAATGCCACAATTCACTGTCCATTTGTTTAAAATGATGTAATGTCAATAGTACTTGATGCCCAACAGCACATTGACAGGAACTTTTCTGCTACTATGTAGAGACTTTGAGGGAAACTTGAACATAATTAGACCCTGGAAATCTGTACTACTTTTTAGCTATAATTTATCTTTTGACAGTTATTTCCTTTTTAAATGGTAAAAACAATACCTAATGGCAATGTCTTGATTTACAAAATCAGCATGTGTCTCAAATACATCATTTATCTATAAAATAATAATGCCAAAAAGTAGTCTGTACATTTTATTTGCAAACTCTTTCCAAGAGTGACTGTCTTGAATCAATAGCTAAATGCTGATTTGTGTTGGTTATTTTTGAGAAAAAACACGTTATACAGAAAACCTTTCTCTTGCAACGTGGGAACACATTATTCTTTTATTATTAGGATTACAGAGTCAAGCCAAATTCCATTTTGCTTCCACAAATACTTTTTCATGGTTCTGGATACAAAGCAACCACCTACTCGCACAAAATACTACATCATAGTGAAAGTAAATGCCTTGCACAGAGCAAAATAGTTGAACACATAAAAAATCTATTCATTTCTATCAGGATTGTTCATTGCCACTGCTTAGATGACGGAGTCACATCCTTGATGTTTTTTTATTTCCTAGACTTAAAATTCTATTCCATTATAATTCTGTTGTTTTCTAAGGGCTCAATTATTATTTTGAACAAGGCAAAAAAATGTTACTAATGTTACTTACTAATGGTATTTCCACTTTATTTCTACAGTACTTTGATATTCGTGGCCCACGGTGGGCTTATTCAGTGTTGGAGGGAGCTTTTCTAAGTCTACTGGGATAGACAGACTTGGGCCTCTCCCTGACTCACCCATACTCTTGTAGGCTATGTAGTATTTGGCTGCTTCTCCTGTATGACATGTTTCTGTGCACAGGCCAGAGTCACTTTTCCCCTCATTTGACTTCTCCTCAGTGACTGCTTATATTGTTCTATACTGTGCAGGTAGTAATGGAAATCAGTCCAGCCAATAAGGAATCTGTAGGAATGCATTTCCATAGTTTCCACACTAGAGACTCCGGAGGCCTCTGAGGATTTCGTCCTCCCATCCATGTGTTATTCGGGGGTGACTTTCCGGTCAGTATCATTGAGCCTCCCACACTACTCAATCTGCTGTTGATGTCCCTGGAGATATAAGGAGTCCAGCAAGGCCTGCGTTGTGAAATCAACATCAGTAGCAGTTAATATGCTTTCTAGATCCCCTTGACATAGGGAAAGGAGACTTCTGGGCATTAGAACAAGCCTAAATGTCTGCACTCCTCTTCTGTCCTCTGAGAAAATATGTGAATCGGAAACCCTTTTGCCCAGAACACCTCTGTCCCATCATCTGTTCCTCTTTAACACCCTGGTAACAGCAGTCCGAACCCCTGGATTCCTCTGCTTGTTTGGGCCACTATGGAAATATTTGACGATGTGGGACCAATTTGAAGTGATCACATCTCCTTGTTCAGGGTTGTAAACGTTTTATTTATTTTGACTGAAACCTCATGAAAGGACCAATTCTTTGCAGTCCAAAACCACTAATCTGCATGTGCTGATCTATAGCAGACCAACATTTATCTGTGATTATGGTCCACATGCTATACAATACAATGCAAAACAAAAGTGCAGATTGCAAGAATATACAGGGATATATGAGTATGTACAGGTAAGGTTCTAAGTTGATATACAGTGGTTCTCAACCCCACGTGACAGTTCTTCAAAGATAGAGTAGCAGGACGCAGGCGTTTAGATACAAGGTTCTTTAATTCCCAAACTTGAGAAAAGAACATCACACCACACAACATTACACAAAGGTCTGACGCAACAAACGTGAACATAATATAGGCAATGGCTCACAGCAAACACGAGGACTTAAATTGGCACATTAATTAAACATGAACTAATGCATAATGACCACAAACATACAGCTAAAGCCACACTGGGGTCGTCTAACAACAAAAATATCGATGTCCTGTAGATGCCCAGTAAATGCCTGGATCTCAATCAAATTGAGAATATGTGTAAAGATTAGAAAATTGTGGTACACCAAAGGTCCCTATACAACTTCACAGAACTTTGCAATTTGCAATAGACAAAAATATCTGTGCCCAGAAGCGCAAAATATTGACTAAATGGGATGGATACTTATACAATCCAATAGTTTCTGTTTTGGGTAACACTTTCCCTTAAGTAGACACATGTTGCTATGTAACTGCTATGTAGATATGTATTAACACTGTATTAACATTGTAATATCGCAGGTATGTATGCATTCACATAGCCATTACATAGTCATAAGTGATACCTTGTTTTACATTTATTATTAATTTTGAGACATTTCTAGACTGTATCATCCATTTCAAAATCAAATTTGATGTAATGTTGTAACACAATAAAATGTGGAAAGTCCAAGTGGGTGAGTACTTGTAGAACCACTGTAATTACTGTCATTAATACAATCAGATAAAGTGGATTTTCCCTTTTTGTTTTTGTACTGCATTTGCGTTTCTTTGTATATTCCCAAAGCTTTGTGGAAGTACATGATCCTACACGTGATGATTGCTGGGAACACAGAAACAGCTGGCAAGGCTTTGGGTGGCAATCAGAAGAGATGAGTATAAAGGATCGGATATTGTGGAGGACTGGATTCAAAGAGCACAAAGGAGTGAATCATCTTTCTGCTGGGTTGGGTTACTAGTGTTTGGACTGTACACAACCATGCAAATGGCTGGAAATCTGATTAACTGCTGCACATTGTGTGCTTGTCAAGTGTGAGCTGATCCCACACACCCGCTACTTTAGGACCAGTCCCTCCCTTAACACCCACGTCAATGGTCATATCCCAGTCAGGATTCTCTCAGGGTTGTCTCAGGGTTCTGCAATATCCAATGCACAAATTCTTTGTCTTTCTGAATGTTGGAATTTTCAACATATTCTGTTTAAAGAACGTCATGTTTTCCTTCTAATTGAAAACCTCTGCCAATGTTTTATCTGCCAAATATGTTTTTTTTTTATTTCCAGTTAATTCCAATATTTTGAAGTATTATGGAATAATTATTGAATCGAGCTTTTAAAAAATATTGCTTTTAGAGTTTTAGGGCCCATTTATAAAATACATCCAAATAAGAATTATTAGAGTATTTGAAAATAATATGCATTATAATATGCATTATACAAAAACATACATAAAACATGTCTAAATGGCATTTGTAAAAAGACATTTGTGAGGAAAGTTGCTGGCGTAAAATCCAAACTATCTGCATTCCTTCTGTATGGTTTGCACTCTTTTGTAGTTCAAACAGCTGGGATTTTACAAACAATTTCAGGAAGGTTGTCTTTCCAAACCACACTTGATAAAACACTGATTTGTGGCCACTTTCAATGCAACGCGTGAATACTTGGTACTAGTAGATTATTAAGGTTGGGAAGGTCAATTTTTGGAGAGAAAACAGGATTTTTTCATCCTCAACATAGGTAATTATCTCAGTTGGTTTAATTCCACAAGATCTGAAGATAAATGAATTTTGGCAATGTGCATACATTGTTTCTTTCTATATTGTAGCCACAACAAGTTGTGTTAGAGGAAGAGAACCCTGAGGTAGATGCGAAGTGCAAGGCTTACTTGGACATCACAAGCTCAGGGTTGTACAGACCAAGTGGCCCCTCATGTCAGCTCTGCAGGTATCAGAAGCTAATACAGTTAGTTGTCAACTTACGACCCATGCGAGAGAAAGCTCAAACATGACTGTGGGGGACTTGGATTTACAAAATTATTGTTCAGATCATCACCGATCCTCCATGAAATTTCATAGTGGGTGGGAGACACTGTGGCTTGTAGGCCTCTCCAGGTTTCCCGTCTAACCGTTAGACGACCAGGTGTTGGGCAAAGCTGAAAATGTGACTCGTCAGAGAAGACCTTATTCCATTTCTCTACGGTCCAATCCTTATGGTCTATTGCAAACTTCAGCCTGACTCTCATTGATAAAAGGCTTTTGTTTACGTTGGGCTGACTGCACAATATCAGTCCTGCCCCTAGGAGCCTGTTTTGAACCATCCTCGCCGTGCACTTCACCCCAGCTGCTGTTTGCCATTCTTTTTGTGGGTCACTTGATGTCACTTTGACGGTCATTTCAGTCAGTGGATGTTTTTGCCCCCTGCCAGTCTGTAGCTTTGTTGCCCCCAATGTCTGTTGCTTGACCTTGTTCTTATGAACCGCCGTCTTTGAGATTTTCAGGATGGAAGAAACCTGACACTCACTGTATCCCTCTGCCAGTAAAGCCAGAATTGAACCCTTCTTTTCCTCACTAAAAGCTTTTCTTTTCAACTCCTGTGTCATGCTGTATAGTTATTTTTTAACTTAACCTTTGACTTTCTTTTGAAGTGAATCCGAAGAAAAGACAGACATAAAACATCTCTAATACTGTTGAATTTATCTTACTGACTTATTTAGCAGGGATGCTTTAAATGTATATTTTCCTAAGCAAAATCTGCAGACTGTGGGTCTTCAATCACAGACACGTCATGTTTTTCTTTTTCCTCTCTCCGTCTTTGTGCTTTTGCAGTGCTCAGCTGCACTGGAGACATATACCTTATTGTCATTGGCTGAGCTTGTTCTGTTTACTCCCTGTAGAACGAAGATGTCTGAAGTGATATTTTGTGATTTTCACCGGCTAGTGTTTTCCCAGCTGTATTAAGCACAGACAGTGGTCTGTAAGGTTTCAGACAAAATATCATGATAAAAAAGCAAATGGTGGATTTAGAGTGTATTTGTCAAATGAGCCAGGTTGTGTGAGGTTATCATAACTGTAGGTGAAATGTAAATGGACTGTCCTTATAAATGTAGGGAAAGACACCGGTCATATTGTCACATGGCTGCAAAAAAAATAGGAAATATATATACAGTATATACACTACTATTGAAAACTGTGAGGTCACATAGAAATTTTCTTGTTTTCCATGAAAACATACACCTCTGGTAAAAATTAAGAGACCACTGCAACTTGTCCTTTCCCTGACAAAAAACTTGAAAAGGAAACATTTTTGTGAGGAACAGAAGCGTTCAATTTGCAATGGTCTCTTAATTTTAACCCTTCTGTACCTCCCTCAAAACCTTCCTTTCCAACTTTTTTGTAAAAGAAAGAAAAAAATGCAGTGGTCTCAGAGCTGTATAGTTGATTTTTTTATTAAAATAATAATTTTAACCCAGAGCACATCTCCAAACTATACAATAACTATTTAGGGAAGAAGCAGTCAGCTGCTATTCTGTCTATAATAGAGTGACCAGCACAGTCACTGGATCTCAACCCTATTGAGCTGTTAAGGGGGCAGCTTGACTGTATGGCTTGTAAGAAGTGCCCATCAAGCCAATCCAACTTGTGGGAGGTGCTTCAGGAAGCATGGTGTGAAATCTCTTTAGATTACCACAACAAATTAACAACTACAATGCCAAAGGTCTGCAAGGCAATAACTGCTGCAAATGGAAGATTCTTTGACAAAAGTTTGAAGACGATAATTTTTTCAATTAAAAATCATTACTTCTAACCTTGTAAATGACTATATTTCTTCTTCAAACTCATTTCATGTATGTTGTCATGGAAAATAAGGCCATTTCTATGTGACCCGAAACTTTTGAACGGTAGTGTATATACTTTGCACACACACACACACACACACACATGGTTGTGTGTGCATGTGAAAGAACATAGATACTGGAAAAATGTCATGGTTAGAAGAATGGTGAAAGTCAGTTTTAGTGTAATTTTGATTTGGAAATCAAATGCAATAGTGAAAGTTCAGTGCAGTTGACTTCTGACTTCAGTAAGACGAGAGTCAACACTGTCCATATCTTGCTGCTGGAGAACTCCCTCTATTGTCATTTAGTAAAACATAGCCAGAGGAATCAATAGGTTCCACCGCAGGAATCCTTAGTCCAAACTTCGTATTCACTTTATCCACTTTAAATCAAGTAACCCCAGTATTGCATAAGAGCCACTACTTGTTGATGTAACGTGGAGGGATTGTAAGTCTTTTCAGATTTCAAAGGTTTATTCATGCAGATTAATGTTCTATTTTGTTGTACTGGAGTGAAATCCAAAAGAATGTGAACACAAAGTTTATGCACACAAACACATGAAATAATTTGGTTTATTACAATAATATTAGAAAATAACACCATGAATTATTAATGCACCTTTTATGTTTGAACTGGGACCGTTATTGTTTTATGATAAAAAATGTCAATCATGCTCAGGGGGAACATTTGAAAGTATAATATTTCACGCATGGAAATATTCGACACCTTTTTCTTTTCTATTCATAAGATTTTCCAGAAGTGTAGTTTTAATTATCCATAGAAATAATAAAATGTGTTTGGGCACAACTTTGGCTTGGTTTAGTCATGTGGGATTGAATCACAACACAGAACCCAGCCAGTGTCTATCAGATAAAGGGTCCCGCGCCAGCCGAAAGAACATTCCAGATGTGCTGCTCCTTTTCAGATGAACAAGTGGGTTCTATAAAGCTGCATGGTAAACCCCTTAATGGGGAAAACCACTTTGGCTAAATGAGAAGATGTACACAGAGGGCTTCTGGCCAGAGAAGCCCAGGCCCCACCTGGCCAAGTCAGGACAATCCCATTGCATTTCCTTGAAAGTACTGCAGAATGTGAGCAGCAGCCAATCCATTGTCCTTTACTGTAGCTGTATATCAATGCAGTACTGGAATTTTCCTAATAACTACAGTGCAAGGTGAAAATGACTAGTTAACCTCAAAAACAGGATGGTCAGGTTAGTTTGCTAAGAAGTAGGCCTAACTGAGTGTCCTGGAAAAATATAATGTAGACAGATGTGATAACGATGAAAATGTCTACCACAGTGATGGCAAGAGGAAAGTGTCGATAAAATAGGACCTGCCCAAGATCCACAGCAATGCCACTTCAGTATCCACAGCAATGCCACTTCAGTATCCACAGAAATGCCACTTCAGTATCCACAGCAATGCCACTTCAGTATCCACAGCAATGCCACTTCAGCTGTGAGATATGATAAAGGGGGTGTTGGGCATGTACTGTCAACCAAACAACAGCCACAAACAGACTGCCTGGGAGTTTTTCTGATTTGGGGAGAAAGTTGAATAGCCAAATCAATTTGCAGATTTGAACCCATTTACCATGCCTTTCATTTGCTACAGATGGCGTAGCATAATCCTGGCAGTGCATAAGCAGAGATATTATACTGTATCCAGATCCTTTTGGTGTTGCAGACTTCAGGCAGTAATTGCACACAAAAGATATGCAACCAAATGCTAAACATAAGCGCTTAATTAGGGGATTATTTTAATCTGTCCCAATAATTTTAATGCCTTGAAACAAAGGAACTATGTACGTAAACGTTTCATGTACAAAAAAAGCTGAGAATCAATACTTTCACCTCATAATAAGTATTTGATTTTAAATCTTTTGAGCCATAAGTAGGAAATAGTGCTTACTGTCCTAATAATTACGGAGGGCTCTGTAGTGTTCCAACTCAGATGGTCAGCACGTGGACAGTAATGCCTGTTAGTCTTGGAAGGGAAAATCCTTTCCCAAACATAATTATATTCATTTTTAACGCCCAAATCCAAATTTCCCACTATACCAATACATGGTCTCTCTTGCACCTCTCGACTGTACCATATCTGCTCTACCACAAAGAATTGACATGACATGAGAGAGAAAAAAACGGGTTCAAATTAAAGGAAAAAATCCTTCCACGTGTCTTTTGTATGGGCTATTGGTTTCAGTTTACAAGTAGAACATATATTGCCATTTGGCTGTAACCAGGAGAGCCATCTTTCAGACCCCACATAACCAGAGGACAGACACAACATTCCCCATCCACTCTGCCCAAGGCTCTGAGTCTCAACCACATCACAGTACATCATGGTGCAGTCCAGTACAGCAGCATAAGCAGACAACTCATCTCGTATGTCATCATAGCCATTAAGTCTTCTAGGCTGGGGCTGGTTAAACAAGTAGCTGAGACGGCTGTGGCCGCATACTGTACAGTAGAGCAATTGAATCTTCCTTGGTCCCTTTTAATTATTAAACAAATGTGGCTTTTGTGAAGAGTGAAAAAACACCTCAAGTTATATTTATGACAAGGTCTCTCCCTCTTATTGGGAAACAGGCCAAAACTGCTAATATCTATTTTTCTTCATGAGAAAGGCTTAACAGTTGTGCCATTGTTCTGTGGTTTCACATGATGAGCATATGACTAAATAACAAATGTTTATTACATTGAATATATTTTAACATTATTAAAAACAGGTGTAGACTAACAGTGAATTGTTTACTTAAAATTAAGGTAGAAGAAAATACTGTTAGTACATTGATACAAATAACTAAATAAATACAATATATGAAAAACGTGAACTTGGCAATTACAGAAGTGACAAGTTCAGAGTCAATGTTCAAGAGTTAATATAGGTTTGTGCCCTTATAGGAACGGCTGGCAGTGGGTGGGAAATAAACAGAGGCAACGCATGGGAGAGTGTGTGATGTCAGTATATAGGTGTACATTATGTATGTGTGTGTGTGTGTGTGTGTGTGTGTGTGTGGTGTGTGTGTGTGTGTGTGTGTGTGTGTATTGTGGTGGAAATATTACAGTACAACTACCTCTACAGACATCTTGGGACAAACCATCTATGTTTGTGAAATGGAAACACAAAGAATATTCTGCTAGTGATTATTTCTATGCTATAATACAAATAGCTATAGGATTTCCAATAAGGCACACCCTTTTACGGGCTACTATCTTCCATTTGCTAACCTCACTACACCAGGACCGAAGGTTCACCAGTTGGGAGGCATTCAGGGTGGAGGCTCCCTCTCTCGAGACCAAGGGTTAATGTTTGTAGTATGTGCTATAACCAGCTTCACTGCCAAAGCCAGTAGTAGGGGGGGAGGTTGGTGATGGGGGAGGCCATTACTGACCATGTTCAGGGATAATGTGGCAATTCTCAGCCACTGGTTCTGTGCTGTAAGCTTCAACTCAATTCCTGAATGAATAAGTGTTGTGTCCAGTTGGTGTACAGGACCCGGTGTCAGACAGGAGAAATGACACCAATGCATCCACAAAGAAACCCGACTGAGAGAATAAAGGAGGTGTGTGCCAAATACTCAGACAAAGCGCGTATCGTTACAGATATGAGCAATTGGCAGGATACAAATGTGATACGATTTTTTTATGTCATTGTCGTA
The DNA here is from genome assembly GCA_016801105.1 of Esox niger. Classification (NCBI taxonomy): domain Eukaryota; kingdom Metazoa; phylum Chordata; class Actinopteri; order Esociformes; family Esocidae; genus Esox; species Esox niger. The sequence goes on along the minus strand of JACXGJ010001374.1, from coordinate 69,029 downwards.
AATTGGATATTAACTGAAATGCAGACTTTCTCACATCACTCACACAGCGTGGCTTACTTAGAGCTCACTGGAACGGGTTTGCTGTCAGTATAGATGGGGTGAGAGTGTTTGTTGAGCCTGTTGCTATGATTGGATTGTCAGAGAAGTTCTCCCACACACATCACACCTACAGTACGCAACGGCACCTACTTTCACCCATTCATCTGTTAGTACCAAACTCTCTCCCTTTTCTCAGTTGCTTGGTATCTCAAAATTATTTTCAGGTAATGTAAAAAGAATGTGTCCCTCTCAGAGGGGGATATCATCATGTGACTGGTCCAACATGGCTCCATGAAGATGGTTTGTGGGTAATATAAAACAAAAATCTGTGAAGGCAGTATGCCTAAAAATACTAATAAGAGCTTCTAGCTGCGTGTAAAATGTAAGCCTTCAACCAGAATTCTCCTCAAATTTATTCCTAGCCCCTGGACTATCAGCTGTCATTAATACATTCACATTTTTAAAGTTTGCAGAAGTCTCTGTCTGCTTAGCAAAACCAAAATACTTTTAAGGTCGACAGATCTAATGTCAGCAGAAGTGGTTTAGACAGACAGAGAGCGGACAGCAGCAGCATACCATCAAACCTGCCTGTGTCTGGTCCTCGCTGTGTCACAAGGCCAAGGACATCAGGTACTGTAATAAACTAAGAACTTCTGCTGTTGCTCAACATATTTTTATAATTTAGTCGTGGTACATCTGTGTTTTTGCAAGCAGCAGGCTGGTAAGGGCTGTTTGAGTTCCATGAGAGGAAGACAGTGGGAAACATAAAACCACAACTAAATACCCTCTCCAGTAGAATCTTACCTTAGAAGCCCCAGCTATGACATGAAAGCTAAGACAACATTCAGTCCAGCCTCTAGGCCTCGCCTCCAACTAGTGTGAGGGGTCTACAGAGCACTCCTTTGTGTGTGTGTCAGTCTGAGTGCTCATCACTGTCATCCACATCCAGCAGAGACTAACCCTGTAGACACATTCTGTTGTCAATGGGTTCAGAATGACAGACAGTGTCATTTGCTGGACTGACCTCAGGGGGAATGGTGTGGGCAAAGTGTAGCTAATTGCTCTCCTGCTTGACATGGTAGCAGTGTTAGTTTATATTTTCAAGAAGTTCCCTAAAAATTACTCAACACTAAAATAAGTTACATTAAAGTAAACCATTAGAGAAAGTAGTTCACTCCATCAAAACCAATTAAAAGAAAAACACAAATGACAAAACCAGATCACCTTTGGGTCATATTTCAAAAGAATGTGTAACAGAGCCTAAGGCATTCTTAGACCATTGTTTCGACATGTGAGACAGTGTGATGTCATCACATTCTGTTATAAATAGCTCTGTCTGTTCGCGGTAGCGACTTCCTGTCCCAACCGACTCAACCAGTATAAGGTATACATGTATTGCATTGCATAAGGGTTGTGGAATTATTTGTTTGATGAGAGTAAAAAGTTCTGAAAAAGAAAAGAATACAAAAACATGTCTAATACAGAAAACCTTTTTTTGCTACAAATAAGACAGTTACATGTTCCAAAATGACAGAGTTTAGGGACCACAAGCATCTTCGTAGGCAGCCAGCAATATGTATGAATTTGCCAGGTATGGAGTACTTCACCCAAAAATTATATTCTATACATTGTCCTGTTAAATCAGCACCTTTTTGGTCTTTGAAAAATAAAGGAAATATAAATAAATACATCTTTATATATCTAAGCTTGGCACTTTAATTCAAATTCCAAGAATCTATAATGGTTGAAGTGCTATATAAACACACAAGATGAGGTTTGCAAAGCAACTGGCCACATTTTACTGGTTGATGAAGTTTAGGAGATTTTGCAGATTGTATATCAGAAGATGTGTATGATTCAAAACCTTCCCATCATAAAATCGTTCCTGTTCCATAGCTTCAAACATGTTCCATAGCTTCAAACATTTAACCACATATTACGAGACATAATTATTGGTTTCAAAGTATCCATGCCAGAAATATGACCACAGGTATGCCATCCTTTTTATGCATACTTTCTTAAATAAAGGGTATGTCATACCTTCACATACATCTTCAATTAGAAGCCTGGTTTTAACCAAAGTCTTTGCTGACACAAAGGTAATTAGGCCTTATCTATTTCTTACATAAACTCAAATACGTTCCAGCAAAGCCCTCATTGTTAGTAGAGTTAATTGTTGATAATTAATTACCTGCTGAAATTACGGCTGATGGGGCAGTTTTGCCAGGTAGGCCATTTATGGTATTGCCAACCAATGCTATACAGATGTACATGCCTCTGGCATTGGCATGAGCTGTGATCAGAAGTTAACTGATTATGAGTGTAACTGACAGCAGTTGAGTTGGCATTTTAACCGCTTTGCCAAAACAGAGAGTCATATTTGCAGTTTATACTAGAAAACCAACTTCATTTCAAATAAGTTTTTATCAATATAGATGTAAAATAAGTTTTTATCAATATAGATGTAATATTTGAATCGTTGGACTATAAGGTCTGTAAGGGATAATTCAAATAATTTACCAAAAGATTACATGGTAGTCCAATAAATATTGCGATCAGGTTACAAATATGGCTGTTAAATGATATTATTTTGGTCCTCAATTGAACTACACACAATGTCGACCTGATCCGTATTTTCCTTTTGATTTTTTTTTTTTACTTATGCTGTCGACAGCCGTCTTTTAAATTACTGTAGCGGTCGCGGAACAGGCGTGTTTCTTTAACAATACGAGTTGTTTATACATCACCTGTTACTATATTCCCATGGATATCGTCATTAATAAGAACCAAGTAAAAGGTATGCAGTCATTTGACTTTTCTCTATTAATTCCCTTACTCAAAATGCTTGCGCCGAAGTGGCCATGACTTTTTACTTTATTAGACTGATCACTTTGATATTAAATCACGTCTGGTCGGTCGTCCCACTAACTACAACTTGTCTAAACAATTTCCATTCATGAATTTTTTAGGATCCAATTTTTTTACCTCCATACATTACTATAAAAAATTCTGGTGTGCTAGCTGAAAGCTTATATTCATTTGCAAAACATACCGTTGCTTTTTGGTGCATTTACATTTTGAACTTGAGAGGATTTACTTCTCGGACCACTAGAAAGGGCCGATAATGGGGGTGGCCGATGTTAGGGAGACATTAGTTACTATTTACAGAGGTGTTTCTTAATCCTGGTCCTCAGGACCCAAAGGGTTGCACGTTTTTGATTTTGCTCTAGCATTCCCACACGTTTCAAACGTTGTCCCACAATTAGATTGACATAAGCAACCTATAATCATGCCTATAGTTTGAATCAGGTGTGTGAGTGCTAGGGCAAAAAGAAAAACCTGCACCCCTTTGGGTTCCGAGGAGCAGGATTAAGAAACATTGATTTACAGAACTAGGGGATTCAGGTGAGCAAGTTACGTTCAAAGCATCACACTCTACCGAACATGCTGCCAAATGAACACGATGCTATAACATTTCTATACAGTTCGTAAGAAGTTTAGATGTGATTGAAAGGTTGACGAAGAAAGATTTCATGTAGAAAATAGATTGAATGATATATTTATTTGGGGGGTGAATAGATTTTTTGGGGGGCTAAATCCCCCCTAAAATAGGCTGAAATAGGCTTACTCACCAACTTCTACAGATGCACTATCAAAAGTATCCTCTATGGCCCTGCTATCCGTGCAGGATCTCTATACAGAGAGGTGTAGGAGGAGGAGCAACGAATCGTTACAGATCCCAGCCACCCATGCCATGGACTGTTTACCAAGCTACCATCAGGCAGAAGGTACAGGAGTATTCCATCCAAAACTAACAGGCTATGGGACAGTTTCTGTCCTTAGCTCAATTCAGGAACCCCTTATCCCATCCATCCATAGTCCCATGCACATCTATCACTTTATATCATGCTCATCTGTAAATCATATCATGCACACCTGTCACTTTTACATTGCACTACAGTTGTATAGTTATTATTATTGATGTGTGTTTATTTGTATAGTGTTATTATTGATAGTTTGTGTTATCTTCTTATTTTTATATTATAATACTGTTACTTTTTTAACATTTAACTGCACTGGCGGGAGTAGGAAAACCAAGCATTTCATTGCCGTAAATTGTTATTGCAAATGTTAAATAATCCTTTTGAACTTTAAACTTGAATCCCTGTTTTTATGTCATGCATGCTTTTTTCTTATCAGCAATTTAAGTTGTTAATTTGTATGCTCCAAATCCTCCTAGCTATTTCACTCAATGGCATTTGTGCCCTGGCATGTGGCCTTTGGGCCCTAAACATTTTGGACACCGAAGACCAAATGGACCTACCCCTAAAATGACAAAATTCCAAGCCTGATCCACTCCATTACCGAAATGAACAGTCTAATCACATCTATTTGGGATGTCATGATCAGGAACAAAACCACACATTGCCCCGAATTGGGGAATACTCAAATCTCAAATGTTCCCCTTTGCTCCATTGCGGCAATTTGCTGTATGTCATATTACTTAGGGATTTCCCATAAAAAATTATCTCTTTAGCATTTTGCCTGATGAAAGTTTACCTAAGCCAAAGGTACAAGAGACAGAGACCTCTTGGCATGCAAGACAGGAATTAAAAGCTGGGCATTGTTCTTGGTTGAAGCATTCTGCATTCTTTGGGCACAACGGTCAGCAGTGTTCCTGCCAACATTACAAAGATGCCCGGCATGCTGTTCATCTGAATGTTTGTTGAACTGAAGTCTATATAATACTGAATCTGACAGCCTTGATAGAGCATCAGTAGAATGAATAGAAGTGTTGTTGTGACTCAGTCCGGGTCGGATCCAGGGATGAAGCAGCAGGTGTGTTGTAAATTCACTTGCCTGACTTGCCTGAAGCTTTCTCTGTGATTAGAAGGAATGAACTGCTTTATTACTGTACTTTGACAATGTTGATGGTAGTTTCTGTCTCCTGTATCAATTGTACATTTAGTTGCTTTGTAGGACATCAGACAGAATACTCTACTTGAAAATGAACTGGCATTTATATAACATTTTTGATGCTTAAATGGAACCAACAGCCAATTTGCTACCATACCTTGTTGTCACACAGCCCCCTATAATCCCTTTGTGTTAAGGCTCAGTGTTAATAAGTAGAATCCATGCTCCGGCTAGTACTTGGAACCTTACCTGGGAATGGGTAGTTGCACAAATATAACAGCGTGACGTGCTGCCCACGTGCTCAATATTGGGCCATTTGCCGTTTGTTTCTGAAGACAATAAGGGAAATACGAGTCATAGACCCAGAAGAAGGGTCCAATACCTTTGGTGTCCATTAAATGCCTTTCAAATCAGAACGTATCTGTACTAATGGTACTTGTTGCCTGGGCTGAATCTGATTAGCCAACAACTAATGTCACAAACTCATTTATACTGAATAAAAGTGTCTGCTAAATTATATATTTTTTTACTGTAAATGTCTCACTGATCCATTGCTAAACAGAAGGAATTAAAAGTGAAAGATATGCATAGTAGTGTATTGCTTCTCAGATTATTAATGGTTTGATTGTCAAAGTTGAAAAGCCTGCTCTTTCCTTGGTTCAAACTTGGCTAATGATGAAACACAGCACATGGATATTATAAGTACACAGTTGTTGTCATTTCTTGCCAACAAAGGTATTTGTCTTTTAAATGACATCACATTAATCAGAAATGTAGATATTGTTAAGGTTGGAAACTTCTGCTTTAGTTGGAAACAGCTGATTTTCAATGGAATCTCTACAGTACATAGACATACAAAGGCCCACTATCAGCAACCATCACTCCTGTGTTTCAATGTGTTTGCTAATCCAGGTTGATCATTTGAAAGGCTAATTGATCATAAGAATGCCAATTTGCAGTTATAGTAGCACAGCTGAAAACTCTTGACTATTTCAGCATCTTCAGCATCAGCATTTATGGTTTTGATTACAGGCTCAAAATGGCCAAAAATCTAAGAACTTTCTTCTGAAAGTCATCAATCTATTCTTGTTCTGACAAATGAAGGCTAATACATTATGAGAAATGACCAATAAACAGAAGATATTATACAACAATGTGTACTACTCCCTTCACAGAACATAGCAAACTATCTGAAACCATAATAGAAAGAGGAGTGGGAGGCCCCGGTGTACAACTGAGCAAGATAACAAATACATTAGCGTGTCTAGTTTGAGAGACACCTCACAGTTCTTCAATTGGCAACTTCATTAAATACTGTAGTACCTGCAAAACACCAGTCTTAACGTCAACAGTGAAGAGGCGACTCCAGGAGACTGCCTTCTATGCCAGCATCCCAGAGCCAACTGCGTATATGTGTGTACAGCAATCAGTCAAAGAAGATCATCTTTTGAACGTAGCCTTCTGACTCTCCATTCAAATGATGTGAGTTACAATCTGGGTCGATTAGTATTGGAATGTGACAGCACACCATCCCCATTATGTTGTCTAACCGTGACAAGCTCTCTTGTTCCTTTAATCATTTATGTCTAAATGTATTTCTTTTTTTGACCCCAGTGGCACGCCACCCACTTCTCCAGAAAAAAATGTATTCATGTATTCACTTGGAAGAACATGTTGTGTGAGATAAAAAAAAGAGAAGGACTGCCTTAGCTTTGTTCCGCCTGCAAGACCTGGGCGGTGTTTCTTTCTTCAGATTTACTATAGAGGTTAGCTTTTACAGCCTTGCATGCTGCTTTCTTCTTGTTGACACCACATTCCTGGGTCCTGTAAGTCACTGGAAATGTTATTAAGAGAAGATCTACAGCAGGAATGTGTGGAAATGTGCTGTGCTGCATACCAGTCTGGCCTCTGTAGTGGGCAGAGGGGAAATATCTCTAAAATCTTCCATAACAGTGACATTGGGGTCGTGGAAGCACACCGGGCTTCTGATCTGATGACATTTCTCCAAGGAACATTTTAGCTTGAATTCACACCACAAAAAGGCAAACAGCAGACTGTTCCTGGATCAAGCTGCTCTCTTGATTTCAAATGGAGAAAAATTACCCCACAGAAGTTCACTCTCATACGGGAATTTGTTGTTAAAGGGACTACTTGAAACTCTTTTGGAAATAGATAAAATATAAAGATTAACCACAGTGCTATTCTGTGGAAAAATGTGAAGTATTCTAGCATGGGTTTGGGATGGTTGTTTTGAATATGAGATGTTTGGTTCCCAGTCTCTCATGTGGTCTCTTAGTAGTCATCACTCGGGAGACTGTTAACCCATCAGCATCCACTGGACAAATATTTTGGTATAGACATGTCCTCACTTATTACATTATGATGTAAAATGATTGAAGTAGTTATGTATATTTGCGTGAAGCCCTGAGTAAGGTTACGAGCTGAAAATGGCACAATGGAGGCACTAAAATCTATGCTGTATCATCATAACCCAAAGTAAGGCCTAATGGATTCCAGAGCCCTGCGATCTAACATGCTGAATTCTACTGTGTTCATTTGAGACGAGACAAACAGCAATGTCTCTATTTCCTCCAGGCCCTAATGAACTGCCAGTCTGTCTAGGGAAGCCACTCTGTAGCCTTGTCCTCTTATACTACCGGGTTCAGATTAGAGCAACTTCAGAAGTGTTTGAACCATCAAAGATTCTGTTATGCAAAACAGACTTGCTTTTATTTTCCAAGTAAAAGGGTACATTCCTCAGAGCCAATTCACAAAGTGAGCACACAAATTGAACATTCACTCTTCATTGAGCAAACCTAAATAAAAGGATAACATGTTAAGTGCATGTTAAGAAAATAAGCTCCTTGTGTTTAAATTACAGAAATAATAATTTCTGTAAACAAAGGATCAGAATACCACAAACCTGCTGTGTTTCTGCCTTAGTAATAAGCACATTGTATTTCACAAACCTGCTGTCTCTGCCTTAGTAATAAGCACATTGTATTTCACAAACCTGCTGTGTCTGCCTTAGTAATAAGCACATTGTATTTCACAAACCTGCTGTCTCTGCCTTAGTAATAAGCACATTGTATTTCACAAACCTGCTGTGTCTCTGCCTTAGTAATAAGCACATTGTATTTCACAAATACGTCTGCATTTAACAACATGTTTCTTATAAAGCAGCTATCTCACTTTTTAGTTATTAGATATAGGTATTGTACATTGTCATCTGGATTTGCATTGGATGAGATGATAAAATGTCAATCCAACATGTAATGCATTTGTAGACAAACTGACAAATAAGTCAGTGGCAAAAAGATAGTAAACATTAAACCTAACCTTAAACAAAAGATAGGCACCTTATCAACAGACATATTTCCTTATTTCCTTGTATTTACACAAAATAATACATAAGAAATAACAGTAATTGTCCTCATATTTTTATTTCATTTAAAAATTTGAAACAGTAATTGTCAAAACAGAACACTACTTTTTAGACTGATTTATTAATATGTGGTCAAAAACAGGGCATTGGTAGAAGAGCATGGCAGTTTGAATGTGTATATGTGTACCTTCAACTACCTGTCTACAGTCCCATGCTATTTTTCACCCTGGGATGTTGGTCCATGTGACATAATGAGTAAACCTTTGGACTTGATGGGGTCTTTTATTCAGTAGGCAGAATGGTTGTGTGTGCAATTGTGCAGTCCCAGTCTTATTTACTGCATTCTAATAGCTTGTCACTTAGCAGGCGTACACATGCAAACACATAGACCCACACTGCTTAACAATCTCTATTCTTCTGGGGAGACAAATGTATTCACATTCAAAATCTCCCATCTCCCTTAATTACTAACTCTAACCTTAACCTAACTGTATCCCCAACAACCTAACCTTAAACAAATCCAAACCCCAACTCCTAAACAACCTAACTCTATCCGCTAAATAGCCTTTTTCCTGGCAAAAGGTTCCCACAAGGCCAAATGTTCTGTTTAACTATAATTGTGGAGGTTTTTAAAATACACACAGACAAACACAAATCCTAATTGTTGTGTTGGACAAGTCAACGGAGGCTGCAGAACTTCAGACTTGCAAAGTAACAATACAGGAGAGACTTTATCTTTTAAACATATTTCCTGGTCTTGGCCAGACAGTGTTACCCATTATGTATTAGTCTGCCTGTGAAGGGAAGGTTTTGAGTAACCAGAGCCCATTGTTGTCTGAGATTGCTTACTTAGGTGCCTGCTGTTTCTGGTGGAACCCAAAATACACTGATCATTGGAAAAACAGGATTTATGGATGCTAGTTAGAAAGTTTAGTGCCTTGTTACAGTAATATTCTTAATTGAGTGTTAAAAATATCCTCCCAATTACGATTTAATATATAGAGTTATAATAGGGAAGTAACATTCCCCCGAGGGTTTGTAACCACTATGTTCAGCTGATTTACTTCTGAAACAACCGGTTTCCTAAACCTGAGACCAGGTCTTCTATTTTTGGCATACAGTTGTGAAATCTTCTTTTCCTCCCAATAGGAAATGTCTGTAATTGCTAACAGTCCTCCATGGCTGGCCTTGTATATGAAGATTAATTCCATCGATTTCTGGGATAAACCGTTATCAGACCAATCATTTTGCTGATTGGTCTGATAACGGCTAACAGTGCAGTTCAACACAATTTGTTATTTAAAGTGCATTTTCCTGAGAAAATATGTTGATTTCCTTGGAGTCCTAGGTTGAGGAGAACCATGCTGAGAAGCCGTGTTTATCCTTTACCACCCATATGCTGTCAATCACCTTACCATACTGAAAGACAAGAGGCATTCTGCGTAATCACTGAGGCAGCAACACTAAATTACCAGGCCGATAATTTCTGCCATCCATACTGTTTCCCTCCTTTTCTCCAGTGACATAATATGAGTGAGAATTTGCAGAGGGTCATTCTTACACAATGAGGTGTATAAAGGAGGATCGGTCCTCTCACCTGGTCGTCTGAGACCTGCTCCAGGTGCAGATGGGTGGTGTTGTGCACTTGCATGCGGGTGTATCCATAATCTGTACTACGGAAGGCACTCCAGTCCCGTGGATTAGGGACAAACGGGTCATGTTTCTCCCGGCAACCCTGGGAAGACCACAGATACTGCACTTGATGATCTTTGAATGTCTGTAGTGTCAACATTGTCCTGCTTTATTGACTGCCACTTGAGACATGATTTAAACTGATGAATAGATGTTGGAAGGCCACACCCATGAACAGAGAAGGCAAATGACGGTAGTCTACTTACAGCAGAGCCTGTGATGATATGAACTGGAGCTCTGGGGTTCACATAGGGTTGATCCAAGCTCCCGTTGAAGACCTGGGGAGAGGAACATCAAAGGGCTCTTCGGTCTGTAATACAAACTTAACCATGTGTGTATAGACTGTTTGAATCATAGACAAATAATTACTTATATCGAGAAGTGAAGTGGCATGCAGTGTCTCTCTAGTTTGAAACAATTTATTCACTGTATTTGACCTGACAGAACAGCACACAAACTTAATGGGAATCTGACAGTGAGGAGGATGAACTGTGCTGTTTAAGTGACAGGAGGCCGGCACTGGTGTGTGGGAGAGGCGGCTGCTCGAGTAGAAAATAAGTAAAGCATAAACACAGAAGTTATGGGTGGCTGAGCTGTCATTCAGAAACACAGGTGTACTAATGATAGGAATGTTGTCGGTTCAAATAAGATGCTGTGGTATTCCCATGGGTGCTGACCTTGTAGCCATAGACTGGCCACAGTCTCTCATAAGTGTGCTCATGGGCCCACAGTTCCAGATCCACTCCTGTTAAAAGACAAACAGCAGAAATAAAACTAGGCACGGTTTACCTGGATGGGACATGATTTTATGTGGATGGATTAAATCCTGAATGATTTGGATTGAATCCAAATTTGTCTGAAAGTTGTGGCGTGAGGCCATAAACCACAGTTATGATATCAAACCACTTTTCACTGATCTTAATGTGTTGGTAACTGGTTGATAGTAGGACTAAGGATTCTCGGGGGTTTGTGGTATGTTTTAATATACCAAGGCCAGACACTCTGCGATGAGTCATCCCTAAGGACCGCTCTTAGCCAGTGAACATATGTCACATACTTTGTCTCTAATGGTCGCTCGCCATCAAGGAGCACTACGTAAAGATTCTTAAAATCTTAGACCACTCAATAAAATCTCGAAAGGCGACAACTAGGAGAAAAATATCAGGAAAACAATCCTTGTTGGGTCACGTCCAAACCAGCGGCCTGCTGTTGTAATAAAGGAAATGTCTCTGGATTGCTCTAAGGCAGATTTGTGTGTTTAACACCTAGTAAAGCATAGTGCTGTTGTTGTCAAAGACCATACCGTGAAGGTACAATAGATCCTCCAGACCTGGAGCTGGCGGTTTGGTGTCATTCCGCCCAAGGCGGACCTGCAGTGTAGCAGAAGAGAAAAGGCTGGGTTAAGGATGTGAATATCTGGCATCACCCTTTCAAGCATGTCAGGCTGTCAGTCCATACCCATGCCAAAATCTGAACACATCAGGGCTGTAGAGGAACCATGTGTTTTAGGTCTTCTGTGGACTAGCCAGTCGTCTTAGACTTTGACAGGTCTCAGTCAGACACAACTGACAACAGACACAGCAGAAACAACTCAGAGGTTTGTGGGACACTGCCAATATACCATGTCTAGACTTAGGACAGTGTATTCATATACCACACTTGTCGGCCTCATCACAGAGTGCCAATTCCCTACTGATGATGCCTCCACACTCCCCGGGCAATGCTGGTCAACTTGCATTACCCAGGGGACTTCCAAAACAGTCATTTGCAAGCAGCCAACACCTACAGTGTTGGCCCTTTTGTTAGAACGCAGGGAGTCTGGGAGTCCCACACATCTCTGATCAGAACAGGGAATGTTAACCCCTAGTGCCCTTATGGCCAGTCAACAGTTTTTTGCTCCAGTTAGGTCAGATTGACGACCCTCAGTAGGAAAAATGTGTTTCAACACGCCGCCAGTGGAGCTGGCATCAACATCTAGTTCAGTCACCTCTGTCTTGCCACTTCCTGGACTGATGCACGTTACCTATCAAGCCCAGTGATCTACATTACAGTGGTCATCATGTCTGAACAGAACATGCTTAGCGCATCTGGCAAGCAGAGGACAACTGAAGTTTTAATTGCACTTTATTCACAACATGGATATTTTGACTCGAAAAAGCCCTTCTACATCAACACTAGTTGTTGAAGCAATTGTGCATTAATTTAGTAACAGCTTGTGAATACTATTCAATTCTACAAAGAGAATAATCCATCCATCCATGTAATGGATCCTCCTCTTCCTAAGTGAGTGAGTGATTTTGAACAACACTGTACATACATAGCTCTGAAACTGTGTGCAGTCGTCTTTGTCATTATTAGAGCAGTACATGGGTCTGTGTCCCATAGTGATGATCCAGGGACGCTCTGCCCGGTTCTCTGGCTTGTTGGCTTCCTGAGTGAAGAGCAGACACAAAAGTCCCATTGCTGTGTGCTTGTGCTGTTAGAACACCATGCTCCGTCTGAGATTTTTGTTCATTACCACAACAAAGCTACACTACACTAAACAAGGTAATTAGTCAAACTGTCAGGTTCTGCTATCTAGATACATGGCAAAAAAACTTGATAAAACTGGGACTTTAAATTAAGTACTTAACTACCTCAAGGTCCTTTTTAAGCCACTCATACTGCTTAAAGATGAGGTCCAGGCCATAATCAAGAAAGAAGTATATCTCAGTGGAGAGGGAAATGATATGGGCTGACCCTACATTCCAGCTGTGGACAGAGACCATACAAAAGATTAACAGCCTTGACCACCCATAGTAAACATAAACTCTACTGACTGACACACAATTCACTTGTTTATACTGAAATATTTTCCCTTAAGCAGCACGTCAATGATGCATATTCAACCAACAAACTGTCACTGGTATGGTATGCCTATTTATTTTGACACATTACCCAAACCAAGAAAATAGAGCCGGTGTCATCCCTTCTGTTGCTCAGTCATTACCGACTGGCTGGTTTTTCAATGGATGTTGGTAGTGACCAGGAGAGCCCTGGGAGTTTACGGTAGCTGGAGGAGCGGGGCACCAGGACACAGCCATTCTGTATCTGGCCAGATGCTGGCTCACGGCTCAACTCGACATGGTCTAGTGAGTGCACATGTGTCATCATAGCAGGGGTGTAAGCCAGGCTGTGACCTCTCATTCGGAGGCGGGGCATATGGGTCCGCCGTGCGTGATGTGCACGTGCCAGAGGGACGGGGGCCTCATGCCTTCCTCAGACCGAGGCGGGGAACTGGGGAGCAGGCCTGTGGTCTTGGCGGGTATTATCTTACTTCCTCAGAGACTAGCCCTGTGTGGTAGGAGCCTGCCACTGGACGATGTATGGCTCCTTTGTTCTGTAGGCCCCTTCGCTCGAAACGAGCCAGACAGTCAAAAGGGGACGACCCTTTAAAACATCCTTGTCTCTCACAAAATCATGTTGATTTGTCTGCATTGAGCATCAACAAGTGCTACTGTATCCAGGTAGGTGTGTGTGGTAGAGGCTCTCTCACCTGTACCATAGACCTTCAGTCCGTCCTGGCATGCTGAAGCGGTTCCTGTAGTTGGAAAAGTTACTGTGAAAACAGAGGGTTCCACTGATTAGATGCCTGAACTGTAGTGTGCAATCTAGGAGCCCTAAATATCTCAGTGAGATAATTAGAGTCTAAGACCTCGCTCCACTATCATCTTGCGGTTCCCTTGTATGTACGCTGCTCCTAAACAAAGCCAATCTTAGACAGCTATTGAAGAAAACACAATTATAACATAATATATCATATTCTTTAAAATACAGCTTCCCTGGAAAGTCTTCATACCGCTTCACTTCCAACTCATATTGTTGTTTTGTAGACTTAATTTTATAATTGACAGATTTTTTTGTTGCCATCAATCTGCACACAGTACCCAATAATGATAATGCATTATTATTTTTTTTTAATTTGTGCCAATTTACTGAATATAAACAAAACACCTCATGTACAGTACATAAGCATTGAGACCGTTTATTTAGTGCTTTGTAGAAGGCCCTGGGGGATTGATTACAGCTTCTCATCTTTAGTGTGCCTCTACCAGTTCTTTCTAATATTCTTCTGTGAAGATCCTATCAATCTCTGTTAAACTGGATGGGGCTCATTAGTGAACTGTGATCTTCAGGTCTCCCCACACATGTTTAACAGAGTTCAAGTCTGGACTTTGGCTGGGCCACTCAAGGTCTCTCACAGACAGTCTCAAAACCACTCCAGTGTTGGCTTGGCTGTGAGTTCCAGGTTGTTTTCATGCTCAGGTCATTGGTCCTGTGATCTCTGAATCAGGTTTTCTTCAAGGGCCTCTGTATTTTGGACTGTTCACCCTGCACTCAATTCTGACCCGTCTCCCTTTTAGAGGCATCCCCATCGCATGATGCAGGATGGTATTCGCTAGATGATGAGCAGTACATTGTTTTCAACAGACGTACTGCTTGGCATTCAAGCCTATTCGTTTGATATTGGTCTCATTAGACTAGACAATATTATTCCTAATAGACATTCGTCATGCTACATTCCCGCATTTCATATTTACTTTGCTCATGAGTGGCTTCCATCTATTCCATAATTGATAGTGTGGCAGATTTTCTTGTTCTACAGGCATATTCTCCCATCTTTGCAGTAAAATTTGGATGCTCTGTTAGAGTAGCCATTGAGTTCTTGCTCACTTCCTTGACCAAGGCCCTTCTTTCCTGGTTACTTTATTTGGCCGGATGGCCAGAAAGATGCTCGGGGCATCCAAATTTCTTCCAATAGGCAGGCACACACACCTGTCTATAAACACTCCCACACTTCACAACGCATGACAGAGCAAAAATAATGCCATGTATTTCAGGGAACTCTCTATACCTCTGAGGATTTTTTCTCTGCATAGATGAGGGGAGTGTTAGAAATGATTTGCAAATGCATTGAACATTGCTTGGGGTACAGTGAGATTGATAGTGAAATGGAAGAAAGAGTTTGGAAGCTGTGATCAATCCTCCAGGACTTTCCACAAAGCACTAAATAAACTCTCTGAATGCTTATGTACATACGGTGTTTTAGTTATTTTCAATAAATTGCCAAAAATGTCTAAAACAATATTCATGCTTTGTCATTATTGGGTACTGTGTGCAGTCTGATGGCAACAAAAACACACTATTTAAAAGAAATCAGTAAATGTTCACAAATGATTTTTTTATTAGACTTGTGTGTAGATAGCTGTCAAAAAATCCATATTTAATAAATGAATTATTGTCAGTGCTAATTATGGTTGTACCCTCTCCATTTAATACCACACAATAACTTTGAGTCACATATATCATTCTGATGACTATCTAGCTTGTGGTGACTGCATCAACATGGCATCCAATTTAACCCTGCATAAAATTCAGACACAAATAAGTCTACCATCCACAGAAACACTACCCCAACCCCCTGCTACAGCCAAGATCTGTCGGTGGTCACTGGCCACCTCTCGAGACAGGACAGAATGCAACAGTTCTTTTCCTGTAACGCCACCCCTTTCCCCACTGGTAATTTATCAACTATTGTGCCAGAACCACCAGACCGGGACACAAACCGAACTGGTTCCCGTTATGAAAGAAGATCTAAAATAAAACACCAGATATGTGCCTTGAAGAGTGCCATTCCAAGGCATGCTCCCCACCCACCCAAATATGTGCCATTTTGTAAATGTTTAAATAGTCCAAACCTGTGTTGACATGAAGCAGACCAAAAGCAGTAGTCTTTCTAGGAAAATGATCACTAACAATGGTAGGCCAAGGGAGGATCTAGCTGAATCTATGGGTTTGGGATTTCAATAAAACTCACCAAATGTTCTGTCCAGTTAAAGCATTGATACTAAAAAGTCCTACACTAACAAATATGTAAAGATATTAATGTGGATAAAGTCAGGTCACCTGCAGTTCAACTGACAGGGCTAAAGCAAAGTAAGGTACCAGAGATGGTTAGGGGTCAGAGATAAAAAGGAAAGGTCAGGATTAAATTGGATCATTGACAATCCGTAGTAAATGGGATTGCTTGACCTTGGGATCAAGATTACATGCTTACGGTCAAATCTAAGAATATTACTGAATAACTGGTGATGTACAACAGGTCCAATATTTAGACCATAGATTATGAACTATTCAAGTTGTCAAATATTTTTTTAATCATGATAAAAAAGCCCATTATAGGTTTATTACCAGATTTCTTATATTGGATCTTGTGTTTCTGTGTAAATTCTATGAGAAAGTGAAGTCTTGTATATATCTTAAAACAATTGAGTCCTATGAAAATGTTATCCAATATGAAAACGCCAATCAGAGTCCTATAGGGCAGCTTTACTACATGTAATCATTATAATTATTATGCCATAACATTAATCGCAGACCATTAGAGTGGGTAAGAGGTTGAGTGCACCAGTATGTTAAGAGTTGTGAGTTTCTGGGACCAACAATGCGTCTGAGTGGAAGGTACACCATTTGGCTTACAGCCTGAACTACCGTCTCAAGTTAATACCCCCATCTAGTGGTAACTAGGCAAGGAAACAGTTGACTGCAGGACGGACATACTGTGAGACCAAGGGGAATCTATTCCCACATAATGTATTACCAGAAAAGGAACCGGGCAAGTATAGTTCAGCCGGCCCGCAATTAAAATGAATGAACAATTATAACCCCAACTGGATTCAAACTCCTTTGTGAGAGGCAATCTTTAACCACTACGCCACGACACCAGATGGTTCACTGGTCGCTAGACACCATCGAGCACTGTGTAAAACTGACTAACAATTCTTATTAAATTTACTTGCACCACAAATAGCATCCATGAACTATGGCTTTTGCCACTGGTCGTTTAAACAGCTTATTAGTCAGTAATAGGCTTACTAGTATCTACTAATTTCCTATGAATAAGATTTGAGCAATTGCTAGCGAGACTGAAGATGAACATTTTTCTGCCAAAGCTATTTCATTTCAAGGCACAGAAAACCTTAGTTTTTTTCATTCATGAATGGGATTGATACAATAACTATCAATAAACATAAAACTTTCTCATCAAGTGAAAAGATGAGAGGACCATGGAATCCACCAGAAATAGTCGCAATACTATATAACATTAAACAGTTTTAGTTGAGGCTTACTATAACGTAGCTACTGAATGTTGTATGTAGCCAGCTACATTTTTGTCTGTCCTGACCCAAAAAGCATGCATGGAGGCGTACTTCGAAAACAGACGCAATATAACCGTAAAAAGTTTTATTTTAGGCTTGCAATAATGTAGATCGTGAAGGTTATAGGCAGCAACACTTTTCTTGTGCTCTATTTAGCCTGACCTCACCACTCACCAGCTGGCCAAGACTAACCAAGCTAGCTAACACATAAAAGAGGAGGCTAGGAAAGAATCTTCTCGCCCACCTATGCAGACCTTTAATGGAACCAGCTATGTGCTTTGGTAACAAGAGAGTTACTTTAACCGCGGTAATATTTACACAGCTAAACAAGCAGCAGGATATAACATGAGTGCGGAAAACATGCTTTACAAATTATAACTCAAACAAAAACCGTTCTACACACGTGAACCATGGAGGACCTTGTGCTAAAACCTTGAAACAACAACAAACCCCGACAAGGCCAAAACCTTTGTAAGTGGCGTGCCGCTGAGTGGTCAGACCCAAAGGGCAACTATTAGGACTGTGCATATTTTCTTCCTATTTAAGACCCTTGTCCCATCCCTCAACTGAACTACGCAGCTGAAGCTGATGGCACAGCAAGGGTTCTGCCATCCTCATTACTGGCACATAACCTGTGCAGAGATAAAGGGTCACTGGCTGAGTGAGTTAGATAGAAGTTTCTAACTCACTCAGCTAGCTGAGCTGGACAGCCAACAGGAAGAGGAAACAACAACGGCACACACCTTAGAACATGAATCCTGACTGGAAGCCCCCGTGGATCCGTTCTAGCTGGACTCATTGCCAGCACAGTTTGAAATGAAAACTACACTGTACCAACCTTGGCAACAGTGTCCACCAGGGTAAGAACACTTATTTATAATAAATAAGGAAATTGAAGCCTAAGCTAGTGGAAACAAATATGCAACTATATAATTAAACAAATCTAATTATATAAAGGTGGCAAAGTATATTTGCATTCATATATACTAAGTGCAAAAATGGATTTTGTAACAAAATACTTTAGGTTTAATATATCGTGTTCATATAACTATTAACTCAAGATGTCCAGTCTTCCTTCTGTGCTTATTTTTCAATAAAACAAATACATAGATACTGTAACAGGGAGGGAAACAAGGAAAGGACAAATTATTGGCGTTTAGGGGCCTGGTGGGCGTTTTATTAGAAAAAAGTGATAGGGAAAAGGAGTGGGAGTAATCATGAACAAAAAAACAACCATTGTAATATGGAGGCAGCCTCCTGGTGGTGGTTTGGGCCTTGTGAGCTCAGTCCATCTCTCACAGGCCTTTCCATTGGCCCAACTGGCTGCCACTGGAAGGTTCTAGAACATAGCAACCTTCTTTTCGGGGCATTAGAGTGACACTGACGTAACAGGCATGTTCACACAACACTACAAATCTTAGAGATGTTTCAGCTAAAGCCTTGTCAAATCATTTATGGATGTACTAGTTCATATACCTAACGAATCTTGCCATGTAATCTAAGAAACAAACAATCCATTCTTCCCTTTTATGTCACTGACTGATGCCCACATAATCCAAGCCTGTCAAGCACTAAAGGAACAATTACAGCCTGAACATGGACTGACATCATGGCTCATTGTTTCAAATGGCAACATTCACATCTCATTGCCTCAGATGGGCTAGTGATCTATAGATTGTGAAGGGGAACAAAAGCCCTCTTATTTCGGGCCTTAGCGTCTCATGTGGACATCATCGTCTCATGCAGCTGGAATGCTGAGATCTCTTGTGGTCAGCCCAGCACTGTTGGTTTTTGGTTGGAAATTAAAAACAGAAGCCAGCTGCTACAAGTTCTGGTTCTGACAAGCGCAACAGAACAAAACAAAGTGTTATCGGACTGAGCAGGCAGTAGGCTTTAGGTTATGTAACCAAGGGTTGGAAGATTAGTTTTTTTATATCGGGTCGTGATATAAGGCCAAGAAAAACAGGCTACTGTAAGCAGTTCCGCAATTAAGGCCAGGCAGTAGACAGACTAGGCACTTTGCATTACAGCGGAAAAGACCAGACTTGAACATAAACATAACGCTCTGTTACAAGATGGTTTCTCACTCAAACACTAAATCACATTACACAAACACACAGACATAGTATTGGCATTTTGTTGTAGCAGGTGATCTTCAGGAGATGAGGTGTCTGTATGGCTGAGCCTGGAAATCTGTCTCCTCATGCAGATCTCTCCATGAGCTGATAACCCAGACCTCAACTCCCAGGACAGTGACACGTTTTATTATGAATGGCTCAGAAGCAACCCAACAGCCCACTTGTCTCTGAGTCATTGTGGGGAAAAAAAATATTAAAAAGCTTTTGAGGGTTTCTATCAGTAGTTTCTATTGGCCTAAATGCATGATAGGAAGATGCATCTCAGGGTTTATTTTGGACAAGGTTTATTTATTTGAGATATCGGTGGATTTTGTAACAGCTCCAGACCTTATAAGTGGTCTTCTATAGAGGATAATGCTTGACCTCACTTAAAAATGAAAATAAATTAGGATAGGGGATATGGTTGGAGTATTAGAGAATGGAAAATTAGAGTTAGGGTTAAGGATAGGCTTAGAGTAAGGGTTAAGATTATGGTTTGGGGTTAAGAATTTTGAAGGCGAATCCATTTTATCACAAACAAGTTCTCACAAATATGACAAGACAAGCTTTTGTGTGTGTGTGTGTGTGTGTGTCTGATGGGTGTGTTTATAAAAGTATGTGGGGATAGTGAGATGTGTGTGTAAGTTATTTTCGATACCGTTTAGAAAGATAGGGTTTCAGGAGCTTTCGGAAAACGGGCAGGGACTGCTTTCCTAGATTCAAGAAAAAGCTGGTTCTACCATTGGGGTGCCAAGACAGAGAAGAGCTCTGAGTGTTTGGGAGAAGTTTGTTTTTGTGTTTCTAGCTTTAATGTGAATGACTAAAAGTGTTATTCCCATACTGGGTGGGTAGAGTGTAAATGGCATAGTAACATATGAAGTATGAAAATTGCCTAAATACATTAAAAGCCCTAATTTAAGGCATAATGACCTAGTAACAATATTAGTAACAAAGAACCTACTTATTCTGATTATTTTAGTATCGGTGTGCCGACACATGTGGAATCGTATCCGATTGATCCCATTTTGTATACATAATCAGAAAAGAAATATCTACGCTTTTGTTTACCTTGTTCAAAGACAGTGTTTTCTTGACCTTATGAAATGTCCTCTGGCCTTTTCCATTGCATTTTATTTATCTAACTGATTCAGAAGATCATTCAATATGGCCATATCTTTAAGGTCAAAATGCTCAACCTCAGTACTATCAGCGATCTTCTTAGAGAGCTCGGTTATCTTTGCATCATCTTTAAAGTATACAGCTACCCGTAAGTTGGACAGGCTGAGTTGCAAAAAAAAAGAAGCCATATCTCAGATTGGCCAATAAAAAGACTGGATTAAGATGTAAAAAAGAACACTGGACAGAGGAAGAACTCTGCCTAGAACGCCAGCATCCCAAAGTCACCTCTTCAGTGTTGACGTTGAGACTGGTGTTTTACTACTTTATGAACCAGTCAGCTGAGAACCAGTCAGCATCTGTTTCTCAAACTAGACAATTTAATGTAGGGATGCATAATGGGCTCATGTACTTGAATTCGTACTCAAAGATGCCGATACCGCACGTAAGTATGGAATATAGAACTCCGATTGGATGTCAGCAAGGATACAAGTAGAGTGCAAGCGCTGCTCTGCTAAATATGTGAAGAGGAGCAAAGGAGAAACACAAATTTAACAAAAGCAATTTGATTAAACATTGTTAGACACAACACAGTGCAGAGTTCAAATAGTATGTTAATGCTTGCAGCGCATAACCACAACAGCTAACTTCAACATTGGAGAAGCAAAATAAATGTCCGGAGATGAGCCACAAGTGCACATTTGTTCTGAACTGTCAGTAAGTGGCTGTCACACTGATATAAAGGTAGCCATCGTCTAAGTGAAAGCCCAAGTTAAGAAGCTAACTGTCACAACTCGATAGCTACAATGTATTGTCATCATGCAGGCAAAATTCGAGATTTGGCAAAAAAGTGGTATCGGTGCATCCCTACTTCAATGTATTTGTCCTCTTGCTCAGTTGTGCATTGGCACCTCTCACTCTTTCAATTCTGGCTAGAGCCAGTTTGCACTGTTCTGTGAAGAGAGTGTAGAGATCTACATTTGGATGAGATCTTCTGTTTCTTGGCAATATAACACATGAAATAGAAAAGCACTTGTCAATAAAAAGGTGCTTATAAAACATAATACTGGAAATCTTAAAGAATAATCGCGTAGCAGATGTCAAATGTTCGCAATAATGGTAGGATACAGTGTTGTCTAATCTATTTAATTCCAAGCTATATTTGAATAAAAAATTCAGTTTGATTCCTTAACATTTGGGAGCCAGTTAAGAGGTGTGGGTGTGTACAGTTGCGCTCAAAAGTTTGCATACCCTTGGAGAATTGGTCATATATGTACCATTTATAGAGAAAACATGAGTGAGCAGGCCAAACACATGTCTTTCATTTCTTATGGGATTTACATTCAACTGTTGGGGAACATTGTCAGAGCAGAAGGAAGCAGGTGTTCTTCCAGGATAACCTTGTACTTTATTCATGCTTCTTTCACAAAGACAAATCTGTCTGATTCCAGCCTTGCTGAAGCATCCTCAGATCATGCCCGATCCTCCACCAAATTTCACAGTGGGTGGGAGACACTGTGGCTTGTAGGCCTCTCCAGGTTTCCGTCTAACCATTAGACAACCAGGTATTGGGCAAAGCTGAAAATGTGACTCTTCAGACAAGATGATCGTACTCCATGTCTCTACGGTCCAATCCTTATGGTCTTTTGCAAACTTCAGCCTGTCTCTTATTTGCTTGATCAAGGGCTTTTTTCTAGCTTTGCATGACTTCAGCCCTGTCCCTAGGAGACTGTTTCAAACCATCCTCGCCGTGCATTTCACCCCAGTGGCTGTTTGACATTCTTTTTGTAGGTCACTTTATGTCATCCTACGGTTGTTGATTGACTTTTCCTCATTAAATTAGATTTGGTTCAGGTAATCACCTAATCAGTACCTCATTACGTAAAATGAGGTGTGCCCATGTTGGAATTTAACAGACACTGGAATGGAATGGCTGCCATACATATAGAGCTGACTTAAGTCAAATTAGGAGTGGCCTCTTCATTTTTTCAATGGATGTATATATAATATATATATATATTAGCTAATGGTTAATAAAAAATCGTGCCTGCTCCATTCATCTGCATGAGAGCTAACAAACTCTATGCATACACAGACACTAACTGCAATTTTTAAAGCCACAGACGTGGGAAATACACCTTTAATTGCCATTGTCTGTAACATTGCCAAAAATTCAAGGGTATGTAAACTTTTTATCAGGGCCGTATGGGTGATTTCTGTTATCATTATAATTTAAAAAGGAGCCAAACTACTATACGGCTTCATATGATCACTCTCCTTGAATAAAAGACAGTTTTTTGCAGGATCAGTCATATTTTCAAAGAAATTGCCAAAATGTATCACCATTTCTGCCAGGGTACGCAAACTTATGAGCACAACTGTGTGTGTGTGTGTGTGTGTGTGTATGTGTGTGAGAGAGAGGATGTGTCTATGTGAGTCTTTGCGGTGTGTGAGAGGGCATATGTATTGGGGGAGTGTGCCAAGTTATCTAAAAGTGACACTATGTTTTATAGTGCTTTCTATTTTACATGCAGATGATAGACAATGGTTTTATTACTGCCACATCAGTAAGCCACGGGATATGAGCACTTCATTTGCTTTCAGAAGCCTATTCGATTAGGCCTAAACAGTATGAAGAAGATTCTAATGTCAGGTAACGTTTTTTACAAAAATTAAACATAAGTCAAAAGGCACTAGTAAAGGCACTGGTACCTGGTACCTGGTTTGGTATAGTACTGCTGGTAGAAATAAGCAACTTTATTTGTTTGTTTGTGAGTGCAAAAGTGTCACTTAAGATATATTTATTCATTCAAACCCAGTCATTTTTAACCATCACCAGTTACTGTGCCCAAAACGATCACTTGTGAAACATCCCTGGACCTATATAGCTACTCTAGTGTTTTACGATTGGGTTAAGTTTCTTCAAAAACTGCTCAGAGAGTAAAATATGAAGAGACACAGACAACAGAGAGGAGCAATGAAGTAAAAGGGGTCAAGATGAGATCCTACTGACTATGCAGACTCATGGTTCCCAGGACAGGTCATGTAGGGCACGTAGGCTGCTATGGACTGGATCTGACGCATGAACTCATCTCCAATCCTGCCGTTGTCCTGAAAGAGTTTCATTAAGTCACATACCAGCAGCTTACACAGCAATCAATTCTTATATAATAATTCTGACAGGGTAACACTAAAAAGCCATTTAAGAGCCGTGAAGATCTATTTACAGCCAAAGTGCTGTAAATAAATGTTCCAGACAGTTTTAGGAATGTTCTATTTGAATACCAAACAAAACCCCAATGAAACAAAAACCGTTCATTTCACAAATATTCTAAGGGTGGCAATTATGATCACAGTGTGGTGGATGGCATGGCCTTCTGGTTTTCAAGCTGCTCTCACTCTTAATGAGCTTTCAGACAAATTTCTATTTCTGGTTTTATATTTAAGATATCAACAAAGCCGCAGAATAGAGTTACATATCAAAAGCAGTATGAATTGCGGTCATTCATCTTTGCGGTTGTCTATTCATAATGTCCAGCTATTTTCTCCATATTTGAGAAAAGTATGAATGGAACAACATGACTAACACTGTAAAATGCTTTTTGGTAAATGGCAGCCGATGATGTATGCCATTGTTATTAATATGTCATAGTAATTATGTAGGATGCAGTGAGACTGGTCAGTTGGGACTGGAATAGCCTTGTAAAAAAAAAAGGTTTTCATAATGAAGAAATGCCATATTTTTTGATCCCTCAATAATCATCAAACAATTCAAGTAACTTGGCAAGCACAAAATTAGGTGGTCTAGGTAAGTTTGCAGTGTGTGGGGATTGCTGAGAAATTGCTAATTAAAACTTAATTACGTTTGTTTTGGGTATACAGCACACTTTTGGCAAGAGGGTTCCACATTTTACCCAGATTTTCTTCCAACCACTGCAATGTTCAAACTAGCATACAGAACTCTGCAAAATGTGTCCCAGCCAGTCCAAAAACAATGATGAACAGAACACACAGCCCTAACCGACATGTGGGGAGGGTTCTTGAAATGTTACATCCAATAAAAATATGTGGCTAATTATGTTTTGGCTAATTCACATTTCTCCCAACCTCAAAGCCAGGCATGACAACGACAACAACATTATTAGATTTGGTGAAACATGACCTCTGCCTACTACTGTCTTGGCTTGATAGAGCCCTGCTGCTTTAAGCCATTGGTTACTTCAGTGTTTCTCACCAAAATCCAGTTTTTCACCACAGGAAAACATTTAACAGACATGCAGTTTGATACAGCAGCATGATTAAAACATGGGCAAGGCATTATCTGCTGATGAAAAGTACTGTAATGAGATGCCAGAGAAAAGACTGAGCAGGAGAAGAGTGTCTCTCTCATCTGTCATCATGGATCTAAGCAGACACCAAGATGGCATTTACCAAAGTCTCCATCTTATCCTGACGATGTCTCACTTCTGTCTACAGTGGCCCATTATGCTCATTCAATAGTCTTAAAGATCCCTTGAGAAAACGCTCAGCATAAATATGTGCTGACATTTGCATTTACAGAAAACAAAAACAATATTTAGATATTTTACCTCATGCATGTCATATGCAAAGTCCCCTAGAAGACACAAAATAACATTAGTCATGCAGAATTTGTCTAAAATATTATCTATAACAATATAGTTAAGATCAACAGTTGTCCATATTAATATGGATATTCACCTTTAGAAATCAGTGGTGCGTTAGTTCAACTCCACTTACCAACATGTAAAATGGCATCATACATCCCAACCTGGGTCTCCTTCTGCAGTCTGGCCAGAGATTGAGGGTTTTCATTGCCCATATCCCCATAGATTGCAAACCTGGGACTCCAGCTACAGCTCTCATTCAGAGCAGTAAAGGCAAACACATCACTCCAGCCAGCTTCACTGCCACAATGGTAAACTGTAGTCAACACAGGGTACAAAAAACTGTCAACATCACTATAATGACCGGATACCTAACAGGACACAGACAACTAACAGGAAACGGACAACTAACAGGAAACGGACAACTGACAGGACACAGACAACTAACAGGACACGGACAACTAACAGGACACGGACAACTAACAGGACACGGACAACTAACAGGACACGGACAACTAACAGGACACGGACAACTAACAGGACACAGACAACTAACAGGACACGGACAACTAACAGGACACGGACAACTAACAGGACACGGATAACTAACAGGAAACGGACACCTAACAGGACACGGACAACTAACAGGACACAGACAACTAACAGGACACAGACAACTAACAGGACACAGACAACTAACCTACCATAAGCAGAGGCGGGTCTAAGGTTGGTGAGAGTGACCCTGTGGATATACATTTTCCTCCCCTCCGACCCACCATCTACAAACAGAGTTGTGTTGCCCTTGGCGGTCAGCTCAAACACCCGCCCCCCCCAGAGGCCGTACTCCACGGTGCTCTCGTCCGTCTCGTTGAAGGTGGTCCAGGTGATCTCCATAGAGCCCGGAAACCCTGAGGGGAAAAAAAATAGATACTTTTTCAGCCAGGGGCCAGCTGATTGGACTACTAATCCTTCCTTCCTGGAAGCCTCAATACTTTGATCCACTTAAATAAGTTGGGATACACACTCCAAAGGCTGATATTGTTTAGCAGCTCATAAGTCTGTGATTGGAATATCCCCGTTGTTAAGATTTTGCCTTGGGGGATTTGAACTGAGATAAAGAATGCATTGGAAGAGAGTGCATTCCTTATCTAGGAGGCATGGATGGTCAAATTACTCCCATATATGCCTATCCCTCACATTCACATTAGAACAGAAAGTTGCCAGTATTTACAAACCAAAAACTGATACCTTCTGTTCCTAAGAAAAGCCAAATGAAGGTCCTGTGTAGCTCAGTTGGTAGAGTACTGTATGGTTCTTGAAACACCAGAGTCGTAAATTTGATTGTGGGGCCAGTACAAAAATGACAATGAATACTGACAGGATAAAAGTGTCTTCTAAATAATGTAAATGAAGGCACTACACTACATCTCTAAACACCTACTGAGTATGCATCTCACTGCTATAATCCTTATCATTTAAGACTTGCAAATTTAAAAAAAACATTCATATTTAAGATTATTGGATACTGATAAAAGACCTACCTGGATAGGATATGTGCACCTGCTCAGGCTGAGTCCCAATTGGAGGGACACCCAATACTGACACAGTTGCCAAGCTCAGAAACACAAACACAGCACCAACAGACCCCATATTTTGACTATTCCACCTGTTCTGGCAAAAGGGAGACATGTAGTTGTGAAGGAGGAAGTGAACAATATAATGCTGTATCTGCAGCCACATGACTTTTGTTGCCCTCTCAGTGAATGTCACATGACATGGACTCACTAGACTTTCTTCTTCCTGTAAATGAACCACAGCCTTTTATGATACAAATCGCATTACAGAAAACTATATCAGATAAATGTTCTTGCAAGTGTCCTACACCACCAGCAAGCCAGTCAGTTTGTCTCAGAATCAAACAAACTGCTGAGAAGAAAAAACACTTGTGGTGTCAGCAAAAATAAAAGGATTGCTATACAAGAAACCAACATGTTATATAAAATTGCTCTTATATTATAGATGTTTTTAAATGAAGCAATGAAACACTAAATACATGAACAATAGGAATGAACTTTGGATATTCTCAAAAATAATAATGGTTAATTAACTGTCCTTGTGAGAAGCAATTCAGATATACATTTCGAATTTGATGGCACTCAGCATTTTGAACACTAGGTGGTGCAAAAACAATAATCCATAAACTAACAAATACATTATGTACTTCATGCAAAGTTCGGGATCTACATCTCAGTGTTCAGGAACTCAGGGTAGGAACAGCTGGTTACTGTTGCGTTCAGCAGAAACCAATATTAAAGAGGACAGCAGCACCAGCCTCATGACATGTTGAGATTACAAAGTACGACTTGGTATAAATAGAAAGTCTTTCGCCTGACAGGAGGTAGGTAAATGCAGAATAGCAGAAAATGATAGTTCATTAGCTTGCTATAAAGTTACTTATAGTGCAGTGTACTCACATGTGTCCGGTTTCGCAGACACAGATTAAGCCCAGTTCAGGACAAAAACAGGCTACATAGAGTTTTCTTAGTCCAGGTCTGCGAAACAGCCCATAGTTAGCTAGCTATAGAAATACAATCAGTAACCATAATGAATCTGTGTAGCAAGCTACTGTAGCTTGATAGCTATATCCTTTCATAGACAGTACCTAGCTAGATTTATTGCCACATGCCCCTTGAGGAAGGCACTTAAACCTAATGTAATTAGCTATGTCACGTCTGAATAAGACTGAGCGCCTGCTAGATACAGCAGATGTGTTGTTGCGAACAGTACTGTAACGTAAATTGTTATGAATAACAGCTGGTAACTATCTGCAATGCTTCTTGTCTGATAAAAGCTAAGATATGTAAGTATCATGACAATTCTAACAGTCGCTTCCAAAAAACTTGGAGACAGCATTTATGAGGCAAATCAGCTCTCACCTTTTCTGCTGAGCTACGTCATTGTTTTGAAACTACAACAAGGTGCTTGCAAGGAATTGTGGGTAAACCCTAATCGCCCTGTTCGTTGTATTGCCCTGCTGGGCTTGACCAGTGGTTTGCCTTAGGAGTTCCCTACCCCGATGAGGTTTGCCCAGCTAAACATTCTTTATCTCAAGGTGGGGAGGGGAGGCTGGGAGGGACTATCAGGGGGAATAGGGACTTTGATAAAGGAGGTTGAGTAGCATGGATTTGAAATTGTAAATAGGTGTGAAGACCCAGGCTACATTGTCTTCACGAATACATTTTAGGATAAAAATGAAAAATACTGAATGACTTGATTTTATTATAACCACTGTCTGGTAATGGCGTTTTCCCCCTGAAGTGGTACAAAAATGCAGAAGTTACATAGTGT
The DNA here is from genome assembly GCA_016801105.1 of Esox niger. Lineage (NCBI taxonomy): Eukaryota > Metazoa > Chordata > Actinopteri > Esociformes > Esocidae > Esox > Esox niger. Next base: position 40,591 of record JACXGJ010001374.1, on the reverse strand, counting down.
AAATGTTATTATGTCAAAATATTTACCCATTTTTGATGGAAGAAACGTAACAATAAATCTTTAATTAACATATATTAAAATGCATTATTTGATCCAAAATCGGCCTGATTGAGACATTTCAGAATTAATAATGACCCAAGCTTTATCCATATAAAAATTCTCCCAAAATTGGGAACTATGAAAAGTTTTTCCGTTTTCAGTGGTGTCATTTTATTTTTTTAAAGTATGTGCTACATGAGTTTGGATTTGTAATAATTGAAATTTGTCCTAAGCCTCCAGGCAATAAATAATGACCTCTGAGGAGCAGGACAGTGACGATGGAGAATATCTTTGCATTGAAAATGCCCATCCAAGGGACATGGCCCAGTACAGAGTCATCTACTCTCATACAAAGAACACCAAGGAGGCAAGTTTTGGCATGAAGGGGTAGGATTATTTTCAGTGACAGTCTGTTATAGACCAGTAATGACACATTATGTACAGTACCAGTCAAAAATGTGGACACACCCACTCCTTCAAGGGTATTTCTTCATTTTTCCACCTTCTAAAATAATATTGATGACACATGTTATTTTCCTGACTAATCATGTAGTAACCAATAATGTTAAATGAATCAGAATCTGTTCATATTTTTGATTCTTCAAAGTAGCCACACTTTGTATTGATGACAGCTTTGCACACTCTTGGCAATCTCTCAACCATAGAGAATTGGGTTCTTGTCATGTTCTGTTGAAAAACAAATGATAGTCCAACTTAATGCAAACCAGGTCAGGTGGCGTTTGGCTGTAGAATGTGGTGCTGGCTATGCTGGTTGATTTTGCATTGAATTCCAAATATACCATCACATGCATCACGGTGGGAACAACTCCTGGAAAATAGTATAACTAAAGAAATACCCTCGAAAGAGTCTGTCCAGACTTTTGACTTGTAAAGTATGCATTTTTGAACGCTATCAACAGTGTTTCGTGAACATCTCCATTTAGGTTCCTTGACATTTATACTGCAATACTGTTTTCCTTTTAGTTGGAATTCTGTGAAAATGAAAACATCATTAAGAAGCGGTATGTTTTTCCTTTTTCCAAAATGGAGGTGTAATTTTTTTTATTTACAGTTGAATACCATTTACTTTTTTTCATTGCTTCATATGATCTTTGCTTGTGCCTTTTGTGTCTGAGTATTTAGCCATGTTTCATAGATGTTCAGCAGGTCGTTCAGGGTACAACCCAGGAAGACTCAAGAGGATTGTGTCATGTAAAAGGAAGACCCACCATCTCACTGTTAGTCGGAGAAAGCAGCCGTCTACAGGGAGAACTTACGATGTGGCCAGCAAAAAGAATGAAATTGCCTGTGTGCAGGACATGGAAGAGATATTTTACATGGACCCATGGGAATGTCCACCTACAGACCCTAATGCTAGTGAGACGGAGGAGCGTGTTTCTAAAGACAGTGACAACTTTACAGAGGTTTGAAATACCAGTAGTCTATAGGTCTTATGTGTTGGTTGTCTTATAATCATTATATGCTTGTTTTCAAATACAGTATTGGAGTATATTTCAACTCTGTGTTTTCTTAGTTGTCCAAAGACCACATCAGAATGATGGAGGTGCTGTTTGGAAGAAACCTGAGACTGACTGTTGCCTTGACTCTGTGGCAAAGAAATGTGGGAGAACTGCTGACATATTTTTTAAGGTACTGTAGAACATGTTTGAAATGCCTAAAATGTCTTAGATTTTTTTTTTACAATTTGCTTTTTTCTCCCACAGAATCCAAGACTCTGGTGTGTTTGTTGATTTTCTGCCAATGATAATAAAAAGGTAATTGTCATATTTATATATGTATAAATTTGTGTGTGTGTATGTGTGTGTGTATATATATTTATACAGTTTTGCTCATAAGTTTGCATAATCTCACAAGAATTGTGAAATTTTAGCATTGATGTTGAAAAAAGGTTTTGGATCAAAAGTTTATACTCCCTTGAATGTTTCACCTTGTTACAGACACACAAGGTGACACATACAGGTATACAGGTACAAATGGTGATTAAAGGTGAATTTCCTAAACCTGTGGCTTTTTAAATTGCAAAGTGTCAATGAGTTTGTTAGCTCTCACGTGGATGCACTGAGCAGGCTAGATACTGAGCCACGGGGAGCAGAAAATAACTGTCAAAAGACCTGCATAACAAGGTAATGGATTTTTATAAAGATGGAAAAGGATATAAAAAGATATCTAAAAGCCTTGCAAATGCCAGTCAATACTGCGATACTTGATCAGAAATGAGCTGCATAGTCGAGTTACCAGAAAGAAGCCTTTACTGTGCCGATGCCACAAATAAGCCTGGGTATAATATTCCCGACAACACCTTGACATGCCTCACTGCCTCTGGCACACTGTAACTTGGAGTGACGAGACCAAAATAGAGCGTTATGGTCACAAACAAAAGTACTATGTTTGGAGAGGGGTCAACAAAGCCTATAGTGAACAGAATACCATCCCCACTGTGAAGCATGGTGGTGGCTCACTGATGTTTTGAGGGTTTGTGAGCTCTAAAGGCACGAGGAATCTTGTGAAAATTAATGGCAGAATGAATGAAGCAGGTAATCAGAAAATACTGGCTGACAATTTGCATTCTTCTGCATGAAAACTGCACATGGGACGCTCTTGGACTTTCCAGCCCAACAATGACCCTAAACACAAGGCCAAGTTGACCCTCCATTGGTTACAGCAGAAAAAGGTTCTGGAGTGGCCATCAGTCTCCTGACCTCTTGAGAGATCTCAAACGTGCAGTTAATGCAAGACGACCAAAGACTTTGCATGACCTGGAGGCATTTTGCCAAGACAAATGGGCAGCTATACCACCTGCAAGAATTCTGGGCCTCAAAGACAACTATTACTAAAGACTGCAGACATTTTTTTCTTAGTTGCCATGTTCGGTTTTATGATTGTACCATTCTGTTGTGACCTACAGTTGAATTTGAATCCCATAAGAAATAAAAGACAGGTGTTTTGCCTGCTCACTCATCTTCACAAATGGTACATATATTACCAATCCTCCAAGGGTTACTTTTGAGCACAACTGTATATACTCCCTATACAATAACAGTCACAAGTTTGGACACGCCTACTGTGTTCTGTGTACACTACTGTGTGTCCAAATGTTTTAGTAATACTGCATATATAATGTATATATAGACTGTGTATGAAGCAATGCCTACAGTTCATGATTCCTGACATTTCTTTTATCCTTTCCATTAGTCTCAATGATGAGTCACCGAGAGTTTCCATTGGCTGTTGTGTTGACCTTTTCCCCCTTGTGAAGAAGGTTCTCACTAATCCATATGAAGAGTGAGTAGAAACACACCAAAAGATCTTTATGACATATGCTAAACCATTTACAGCAGGCATAACATGATTACTTGCTTACTTCTTCTAGCCTTGTACAGCCCCCTGATCCCGCAGGCTTCCATTTAACGCTATGTGTTAGTCTGGTCATGGCGAGCCGGCGTGAGTTCGGAGCCATAGCATTTAAATGTAAGCTTGCGGGCTGTGGCAGGCTGAACTTCTTCAACCTCAATACAATATCAATATTAAAAAATAAGAAAGACAATTAGAATACTGTTTTATGTAGTCATAAAACTGCTATGTACACAATAGGTAGTATGCATTAAGATAAAACTGTTAAATACAAAAATAACCAAAAACACTCAGTTACCAAAAAGGCACCATATTCAGTATGATTAATTATTCTGTTCTTATTACATGTTCTTGACAACTCAACCGAAAACATTCCATGTTCTCTTGCAGTTACTTGGTTGTTGGTTTACAATGGATCCAGTCAGTGTTGACACATTGGTGGCCAGAGCTCTCAGCAAGGAAACGAAGTGACACTCTGTGTACCGATGGGTATATTTACTCAACCTGCTGCTTGGGTGTGTTTCATTTGTTAGGCAGGCACAGCCTTGTGTGACAGAAATGTGTGTTTCTTAAATTTCATTGCAGAAATGTTCAAGTATTCAAACAGCAGCTAAAAGAGTTTTGGAACCAGGAGCCCTATTTGATTTCAGTTCCAGGAAATGCAGGGGAGATCGCAAAGGTGGGTTTCAAGTTTGCAATTGTTGACCTAAAATAAATAATAATTTGAATTTATCCAAGAGAAGTACAAATGTTCTTAGTGAAGTATTTGTCATGTTCGTTCTTGTTCTTCAGGTTATAGAGTCTTGTCTTTTAAAACTGCCCTGATTGCAGTAGTTGACCATATTAAGCTCCAGACGATCTGATGCTGAAAATTCACATGGAGGAATAACTATTAATACACAATGTACTGTCCTGGTGACAATGAAGTGTATTACTGGAGGTTTGATGTGAGGAAAATCGTTGCCGGATAGTTTGGTCACTAAAGGATGCTATTGTTGTGCCTTTTTCTTTTTAAAGTATTTAAATGTAATGGAATGTAGAATTTGTGATGACGAAATGCTATCATGGCTAAATATATCCATCAGATGAAAAGTACATCAAACTGACTGGTTACAAATTTATTTGTAGATGTGTTTTAAGGAATTCAGTTGGAACTTGATTTTGAACTTTTATTTTACTGTAAATGTGAACAATTTCCAAATAAAAATGTTACTTCTACAATGGTATGTAACACATTTGTGTTCAGCAAATCAGTGGTGTTTCAGAGTCATGCCTTGTGGTGGATGAGATAGCGGTCATTTGTGAGAAGAAAGAGCTGTGTTGACAGCTCAAGAGGGATGGCTGCTGTCTAGGTATTAACTAGTTGTTCGCTATTTGCACTGCAGATGTTTTCATATTTCTAGTCAGGATACTGAATTTCGAGTTAAAGCCCATTGGAGGAAACAAAGAGATAATCTGTTACAGTTCAGTTTTTTTCTGTGTATTTGAAATTGAAGAACTACTATGAGGCTAATGTATAGGTTCTCTGTTTTTATTTTAGGTTATTTGAGTGCACGTTGGTTTTATCATTTGTACTATACTTTTTTTTTTTAAACTTGTATTTGGATACCTGAGCCATGTTGTTTTGGACGTCATAGACACAACAATTCACTTGCATGCATTTACTTAACCACAAATATGACAGTATCCACATTTATTTGAATCCGTTATTGATGTTTTGTGGAAAACAATAAGTCAAGTGGGTGAGTGCTGAGTGGTGAATACGGATCGAAAAGGCCTTTTACCATTTTCCGTATTCATGATGCAGCTCTGCCTCGCTTGATTTATCGCTTACGTACTTATGTACCCTACATCAGGGCATCGAATAAGTGCAGAAAACCTACTGGAACATATGAATGTCCAAATGTATGGACCGCCTGTACTGTTGCACTATTGTTTCAAATTGATTTGAATGCTCTTTTAGCAAGAAATTTATTCTCTATCTCTCTCCACTTCCTGTCAAATGAATGCAGAGAAATGCCTTGAAGAAATATATCTTAGTAATACAGTACTGTGCAAAGTATTAGGCCACATGAGAACATTTTTGAAGTTATTTATTTGTGTAGTAACTTTATGTTCACCATGTAACAAAAACAAATATTTATTTAATAAAAGTTACGAAGAATTGCTTGTGTTGTCCAAAAGATAATGGATATCTTGTCAAATGGCAGATATGTCATAAACAATGTTGAATACTGGAAATGCTGTGGAAGACCAAAAAGCTGTCTGCACGGGATGGTTCTATAAGGTCAGTTATAATCCAGGGCATCTGGCAGGGTCATCTCTCATAAGTGCACTCTTCAATCGTCTGAAGAAGTCCTACCAGAAATTAGGTCATGTTGCCACTAAAAATATATAATAGCAGAAAGGCATCAAGCAGAAAAGATGGCCAGAATGGTTTTCTAGCTGCAACATGTCATACAAAGACATCTCTTGTTATAAATAACTAATAACAGTAATGTTTTTCCTTATGTTGGCAGAATCTAGGCAAACACAAACCATAGAATATATACTAGACATGAATTGCCCCATGAAAATCTGTGACCCAAGTTTATTTGGAAGAAACACCCCAAACGTATATCTTAAACAGACAAAAAACACACCGAAAATAATTACTCATCACCATTAATTAATCATGAACTTACTTTGTTTATGATTAATTAATGATGCTTTGTTTATGTGCTGTATGCTTTATTCACATAATACACCTTTAAATTTTTCCTGTCACAAATGGCTCCAACAGACTTCGGCATAACAGCATGATGCAGTATGTGCGGGCTTAGCAGGACTAATTTAGGGCATGACCTCTTGTTTGTTGTTCCACTTGATCTACTTAAATAAACTGGCATTGCAACACCAAGACAAAGGTTGAAATCTCTTCTTCCCAGGATTGGGGGAAGTGTATGGAAGGCAATGATAATGAGCTAACCATCCCACTTCACAGATAATCAGAGTGCGGTTCTAAAGCTTGGTGTTACCTATAGTGACGTGAAAGTGGGGCTGAAGTCCATTCATGACTGGCATGCAGAGGCTTTGCGGGAGGGACTGTTCCTCTGTGTTTATGGTTGGCGGCCTGGATAGTCTTAGCTTGTTTGCCTCCCCTGCCCTTCTCTCCTCATTCACTGCTCTCAAAGTACAGCGTACCGCATGTGAACACGGCGTGGTGCAGTAACCATTAAGGTAAGTCTATTCAGTCTTGGTTATTAATACGACAAATTGGCCCTAAAGTAGATATTCCGTATGCGGTGGACTGTTCTGCCAGAAAGTGTGGAGCTCCAGATTACTGTTGCTGTTGAAATCTCATGAATCTCTATTGAATCCACGTACATATCTGGTCACCCTGGTCACCTTCTTCCATTACAAGATGCAGTGTTCTGGGATGTGGGCAGTAGCAGCAGCACTGGTGCTAAGTCTCATGATAGTGCACACTGAACACTTGGTAGCTGATAACACCCATCTCCTGACCTCTGAGAATCACAAGATAGTCCTCAACCAGGGAATGAAAGGTATGTTTACCTGTGTTGTTCATGTGATGTGATTACTAACACTGTATTCTATAGTATGGTTTGCCTTTCGTTGTCATGTATCATTTCAGTGACTCTGTGCTTGAAAAGGTTTAAATCTCAGCCTTCCGCCCTTATAGTTTTATCTTTGCTAGTTTGAGAGTCTGTTATTCTAATACAGTTTCCAGACACGTCTTCCAAAGTATGCAGAGGTTCTGGAGGAATTATCCATCCAACTTGACCTTTGTAAGCCAATAACAAAGTTGTAGGACATTCCTTGAGTAATAGGCATTGGTTTAATAGGCTTAGTCTACCTTCCTCAACAGCTACTCTCATATGTCTTGTGAGCCCAAGCACCAATCGCAAGGGGAAAAGTTCAGTGTACAGCCTAGCAGATCTCACGGAACATTGCATTGAGAGTGATAGGTTATTATCTGGTTAGCTATTTGTAATATGAACTAGCCTTATTTCAACAGGTACGTTGACAAGGTAAGTTACCAGGTAAGGTAAGCTGAAATAGGTTCACGCCCTCTAAGGCTAACTTGGAATGGCTGTGTGCACTAGCCTGGGGATATTGTTACAGCTAGTCCAGACCTAGATCAAATTGCAAAGCCTAGATCAGATTACTGTCACTTCCCAACGTCATACTGAAAATAGTTTCTAAACACTTCTTACGTTTTACATTTCTTACCCACTGATTAGAGCAACATAATATTGGAGTGACACAGGTGGCAGACTGAACAGCTGAGATACTACAATAGAGCATCAGTGCTTGACCATGCTTATCATGGACATTTTCAAATCCCTTGTATATTGGAACTGCCTAGCCAGTGCAATTAGCTGATCAAGGATAAGCTAGGGAGTGGCAGGTCATAACAGTCCTTTGTACAGTAGCTTGAATAAGTGTGAACGACCCTTTGAAAATCCTGATGATCAGCTATGGTTTGGTCAACATGACATGACAACTCCCTGTGTAATCTAATGAGGCTGCGTTCATTCTGTTTGATGCCACCTCATCTTGCAGATCTCCCCAGGGACTGTCATGAGATGCTGATGGTTTCGGGGAAACAGGCCCGGGATGGAGTGTATCTTATTCAGCCTGATGAATACCCGATCCTGACCTACTGCGCCATGCAAGAGGGTGGTTGGACCGTGGTACAGCACATAACCGTCAATAGCACTGTGGACTTTGACCGCACCTGGGTGGAGTACAAGCAGGGCTTTGGGACCCTGACTGGGGACCACTGGCTGGGCAACGAACACCTCCACCACCTCACCCGAGGGCCTGGACGCTACAAGCTGGGCATCAAGCTGGTGGACAAAGACGGCGTCACTAAGACGGGTGAGTATGACCCTGTCATGGTGGAGGAGGAGCGGTCCGGGTTCAGGCTGCGCCTTGGCCTGTTCCAGGGCTCCGCCTTGGACGCGCTCACCCAGGACACGGAGAACTACCTGCACGACAACCAGAGGTTCACCACTAAGGACCGGGACAACGACAACTACTTCCAGAACTGTGCCAAGCTGGAGTTTCAGGGCGTGGCGGGCGGCGGCTGGTGGTATGACGCCTGTGCCGGCGCCAACCTCAACCGCAGGAACGTCATCTACTGGCAGAGGGACTGCAACAAGGAGCACCTGTGTAAGTACGCCTGGATGATGGTGAAACCCTCAGACACATTGAAGGTGGTCCAAACTGGGGACTGTAAGAAGGATGAACTGTAGGTCGGTCGACTCTGTCCCGCGGTCACAATGCAGTGTTCTTAGCGTACACTGTTGACAACGCAAAGACAATAGTTCAGTTGTTTAATTCAGAAACACACAGGGCCGTATGATCACGAAAATACTGAAGAAGATGACAGTTCAGGATCAACTGACTTGTCACATTTCTAATGTAATTAAAAAGCATGCTATTTTGAGGATTTCGTTCCCCTAACTGCAATTATTGGTATGTTAAAGATGCATTACATTTTGTGGTAATAATAGCAGAACTTTTTACACCTTTTGCAGTATTTTTTTACTTTTTTTTGGGCTGTCATTTTGCATACATTTTTGCCTATATTGCCTTATCAGAACATCAGGTGGTTAAATTATACCACAAAGAGGACCTAATATGATTAACTAAACATAATAAAATTAAGTTATTTTCTGGTGTGTACTTTATTTGAATGTGTCCCATGTATTTTAGCTTGAAGTTCCATGCTTTTTTGCAATGTTTATAAACAGTTGAAAATGTAATACAGAAATTTCTTGTAATCAAATTTCTTCTGATCTGTTTATATTCTATTTGGCCTCATTTGTTTACTAAATAACACATGTACAAGGCTTTCATGATCTAATTGTACAATTGTTTCTTACCCAGCTCGTTCTGAAGTCAGGATAAGAACTACAATAGCCCTTAAAACAAACCATATGTAGTCCAATGTAACTATAATATAATGAATCAACCAGAACAAGTTTTTCTATTAAAAATCTCTGACCATTCTGCATGTTGTTTCATGTTATATATTTTGATATACCCTAATGTTTGGTGTACAGTATTCAGCATTCGTGGCATAATTATCAAACACTTTCGTATTTCTTGTAGGCAGTGATCCAAATATTGATTAAAGAACAATACTATGAACTAACTGTAATCTTGTCTAACATTTGTACTTTTCACACAGCCCCTAATTGTAGACACAATTCAAGTACTAAACAGAAATATTTCCACACACGAATATTAGTCATTTAGTCGTCATACTTGGTCCTCTGTAAGGATTGGCTCATGTCAGTTTGCTGCCCACTACTGGGTTTTGCCCATACCAATAGAGATTGTCTTCCACTCTCTTCTTTTTCCATTGGCAGAGCAGCAGCATACGAAATGTCTTCTGGAAGGTCTTGTTGCAGAGGGCATAGCACATGGGATTTACTGTGCTGTTGACGTAGCACAACCAGTAGCCCAGGTGCCAGAGAGACAGAGGGATACAGTCTGAGCAGAAAGTTGAGATTAGTACCATAATGTTGTAGGGCGTCCACGTCAGGATAAAGGCCAGCAGAATAGCACTGAGTGTCTGGGCAGCCTTTCTCTCCTTGATCAGCACCATCCTTTTCCTTTTGGTCAGCTGGATCTTTAGAGTGGTGTCCATTGGCTTGGAGGAGGCGGAGGAGGGTGGGGCACTCATAGAGTCAGCTGAGGAGAAGGACGATGGGGCCATTCCGGTGTCTCCATTTTTGCTTTGCTGGACACCGCTGGTAGTGTCTTTGGGAACTGGTTTGAACTTGTAGGAAACACACTTTTTGCTCTTCTGGGAGTTGGTCTTGGGTGGTGTGTTGAAAAACGTGTCCTCCTCGTAACTACTGAGCTGCTCATTCTGGCAGCCTGCTGTGCCCGTGTTTTGTTCACACGACTGGTTCCGGTAGGTGGGCTGGAAACCCCCCGGTGACACTGCCCGCTCTTCGTCTTCAGAGGAAGCATAGCTGTTGAAAGTGGTCAGCTGGTCACTCTTGGACCACTCGTCATTGACGGCTGCGGCTGATTTGGCTGCATTACTCCTGCTGGAGGAGGACCAGGAGGCCTTGGTACCATCTCGGGAGGTGGAGCTGAGCTGCTTACAGCTGAAGCAGGATCTGATGATGGTTTTCTGGGGATTGGTGACACTAGCATTTGTGGAACTGTTGATGCCCTGGAGCTCAGCAAGGTCCTTGGTGCGACGTTCGGTCTCCTTGTAGATCCGACAGTACAGGATGGTCATGATCGACACTGGGATGTAAAACGCTGCAATGGCTGTCCCAAATGTTATCACTGGCTCTGAGAAGAACTGGATCTGACACTGCCTCTCAGGGACCGTCCTTTTCCCCACAAAATACTGCCAGCACAATATGGGCGGGGCCCACAGGATGAAGGAGACAAGCCAAGCCATTCCTATCATTACCCCAGCCCGTTTGGGAGTGCGTTTGGCTCTGTAGGTCAGAGGTCGGGTGATGGAGAAGTACCGGTCAAAACTGATGACGAGCAGGTTCATCACTGAGGCATTACTGGCCACGTAGTCCAAAGCCAACCAGAGGTCACAAGCCACATTACCAAGGGCCCAGTATCCCATCAGTATGTATGAGGTGTAGAAGTTCATAGAGAACACACCTATTATGAGGTCTGCAACAGCCAAGCTCAGTAGATAGTAATTGTTGACCGTCTTCAGCTGGCTGTTGACCTTGAACGACAACATCACCAGGACGTTTCCCACTATTGTAATCAGGCTCACGATAGCAGAAACTGTTGCTATGATCACGACCTCCCATAAGCTGTGTGTGACAGGGTGGATGTCTGATCCATTGCCATTCATGGATGAGTTCTCTATTCCTCCACCTTCCATGTGTTTTTTGTCACGTTGTCCTTATTGTGGTATTAGTGGAATGACTATGACGTAGCAGTCGGTTGGATACGTCATCATAGATAATGAATGCTGAAAAGAGAACAGGAAGTGATTTAATAAAATCGCCAAAAGCAAATTGAATGTGCATTATGTACACTACATAACACAAAGGCTAGTTCCACAAATAGCCACTAGGTGGCAATCATTATCAAGCCACCCCTCGTGAGGGAAGTAGTTTGGCTGCTGATGCTCACACTCAAGACTAGGAGCGTACACCTATCAAAACCACTTGATAACACTTTGTAGGACCTCAGTCTAAATAAAAGTGTGACAACAGCAGCTGAAAAATATGCATGTTTGTGCTTTATCATAAATTGATTGAGTATATTTTTACTGCATAAAAGTAATGCAGCATAAACCTGTTTTATATATATATATATATATATATATATATATATATATATATAACAGGTTTATATACATATACAATCTGATGTGTTTTTCTCCAGTTCATGTATCCTAATTTGGTATGAATAAGTGGCAGTGTTTTACGTCCTTCATAAGTATTTTCATACAGAATAGAGGTATATCATCAGACAGAGGCAGATTTACACATGGGTAATTTTAGGCAGCCTCACCAAACAGCTGTGGCATGTTATTAAATCCACTAAGAAATGTATGCATTGCTCATTAATATCAGCAAACATGATTCTGTCTGTACTGAACCTCATACTATCGTATCATAAAAAATATATACATAACTCTTACTAAAAGATTATTTGACATGTAAATAAGGTTATCAGGAAAATTAAATGAAACAAGGGTGAAACAAAAACAAGGCATGTTCATTATCCTTTTTCTGTTAAAAGATGAGGGATATGTAATCACCCTGAAATTCATAGAGGTATAGATTATCGGAAAAACTCACAAGTCACATGTTGTATTTTTAAAGAATCCCTGGTTTTGGCCCCTAGCGCAGTGCTGCAAAATAGTCTTAATGGTACTGGGAGTGAAGAAGTGAATATCGAACTGTGCTGCCATGTCTCGTTGCACTCTACTGACTCCTTTGGGAGGTTGGGAGCCTGCAAGCTCAATCGTGGTTATTGACATACGTGTGTGCTGGCGAAAACAAGCAGAGTGTAGAGGAGTGCGAGGTGTGATATTCAAGGAGTAGCTTTTGTATAACAGATCTATAAATACTTACACTCTGAGATTTTATTGAGCTTTTGTGACCTCAACTACCTTAAACACATTCTGTATCTAAGGTAATTTGAATTTTATACATGGACCAGTTACTACAAGCAACTAAATAAAGTGCTCATGAAGTTGAACAAAATGTATACAATAATCTATTTAAATACTGAGTATATACATTATTCTATACTAACACTATTGCTCAGAAAAATCTATTTTAAAAAGTTGTTGAAAGCTAAAAAGGAATATTAGATAAAAGGTAAGGGTCAAAATTATGCACACCTCTATTATTAATACTTTTTCTGTACCTCACAGTACAAGTATAACATCACTGAGACTTTTAACAGCACTGAGACTTTAACAGCACTAAGACTTTAACAGCACTGAGACTTTTAACATCACTGAGACATTTAACATCACTGAGACTTTTACATCACTGAGTCTTTAACAGCACTGAGATTTTAACAGAACTGAGACATATGGAATTCAAACAGAACCTTAATACCATTTGTCTGTTCCTGCCGACTACCCATTTCAATTTAAACCACAGATTGTTATTGGTTTTCAAGTCAGGAGATCATCAGTATTTAGCCATTGCAAAATGTAGTTTTTTTGGCAAATAGCCTGTTGATTTTGATGTGTGTTTAGGGTTAGTTTCTTGCTAGCAGGTCCAGTTGCTGCCAAGAATCAGGCTCCTGGCAGATTAAACGGTCTGAAATTCCCTGATACTGGTTAAACGTCATACTGCTGTTGACCTTCACAAATGCCCCAGGCCAAACAATGGCAAGATAGTCCCATATCATAAAATATCTTCCACCAGATTCATCAGTTGATAGGCTCAGGGGGCTTAGGAATCTTCATTTTGGTCAGGAAAATTAGTGGTGGATTTGAAGTTGAAATGACAACACTATATGTGGAATGTAAAAGTGCAATCTTGGGTAAGTACATGCAGAGTTCTGCCCCTTCCAGCTTCTGGTGATACGGAAAATTTGCAATTGTGAATTTCCTATCACTTAAATGACTATAGACAAAACTTACCAAAGGACCCTAAAAGGTCCATAATAATACAGAACCACTAAACTTTGATTTATGTTGGTTGGAAACAAGTTGATCAGAAAATTATAATAAACCACCTTTGGTCTTTGATAGAGAATATACAGTACATGGTAGTATGGGAATTTAATGGAGATACTCACAGATGGCAAATGACTTTCTGTAACTAGGGAGACGAAGAAGTGATTTATTGTACATCATAAAGCCTGGTATTAATGGGGCTAAAGAAAAGTGCTTAAGGTTTGACAGAATAATCAACAAGCAGACAAAGGGAGATAGCTATGTCATTTCTGTACCCAAAGGTTGTTTGAAATGTTTGGCAAGGAGCTGGTTGTAGCAGGTGTTTACTCTGCCTTCTGGGTGAGTTCATCCAGCTAAATGAAGAGAAGCATTCTAAGGTCACTTAGTTTAGAGCTATATATTTACTGACTGGAAATTATAAAACAAACAAACTGGATGAGTGCAGTTTTTCCACACACCTTTATGTGAATATGAACCAGCTGAATTAATTAATCCTTCATTTATTCTTGTGTCTTAAGTCTTCACTACAGTATGATTCTGACTGGGCTGCCTGGCATTCTTTTAATAATTTGTTATCATGACTGTTACGATTTGGTGATCAAGTAGATTGTTTTCGAGCAACACACAGAATTCAGAATTGTTTTAGTAGTAAAGCAATCTACATCTACAATGTCAATTGGACCTGATGGTGATTCAACATGCACTCATGACTGATTCAAACCAATTGAATCTAGCCCTGGAGAAAGGAACTTCAAGTGCTCATTTCAACAGTCTGCCCTTTTCTTTCTGCCAGGTCATTCAGGTTAATGGTCATGGACTCAGGCATATGTCGATTTAGTAGCACCCTAAGAGACTGAGAAAATGAAATAGTGATTGGAGTGATTACTATCATTTATTCTGCCCTGTGTTTCTCTGTCACATCCGACAGCAATGGTATCTTCCTATAATTGAATTTTGTTAACAGCATTGCAGAATGACAGAATGTTGTTGAGAATTTTGTTGAGAGGAAAAAAACGGTTGACTGTGTCTATAACTGTTACCTTATAGACAATAGGTGAATGTTGGTTGAAGCGAACCTTCAGGGTATGAAGGTTGTTGACCTCAGGGCCTTGATAAGTGAACATCCACCATACTATACCAGGTCAATGCTTCTTGAATCAATGGCATCACTCAATAATGAGAGACTCCCATTTCTATCCATGATGTAGACACCTGCTTCGTCGTTCCTCTCCTCAAAATATTTGCATTATGAGTCGACTGAGAGATCTTTATGCAAAATGCCACAGACACATTATTCGTACGCCACGGTTGTTTTACAAGTAAATGCATTGTACGGGCTATTTAAGTCTTAGATTCGCTGTCTCAGTACAAGTATAATAATAGACAACCACACTCCTTTTTTGATTCAGAATAACTTGTCAGCTGAAGAACTCATCTCAGTCTTGGAAGATGAATCTACCCTCTGTCAGTTCACCTAACAGTAGTAGAGTAACTTCTCCACTCATTGATATTCTGTTGGCACACCGTGTTTGGCAGGAGTGCCAGTGGCAGCCTGAGGCCCACACAAATAACATTCCACTCACCACAGGGGGGCTCAACAAACCCTTGGATCGCCCTTCAGCTTATTACTGTGACATTTTCTGCCGCGTTTTTTCCCTTCTGCACTGTCATTTTCTGTCACTAATCGGTCTTGTATTGTCAGTCCCTCTTTGTTATAATAATTGTTTATTCAGTCACTCTCTCTGACACTCTCATCACCATTAACTGCTTGGTCTACAAGAAACCAGCTTTTGATTTGATCTTGAGGCAAGATGGCTGTGGTAATCAAGTCCAGAGTATCCTACAGTAAATGGGCTCATGTGACAATTTCAAGAGAAAGTGAGACATCTGGCACCCAATTCTATTTTCTGTCCCGGGTGGAGTGGGACGGGTCAATAAAAGTAGACCAGAGCCAGCTGTTCCCACTCACATGTCAGAATAATATGGAGAAACTGTAAGCTCACATGGGAAATGCTCACTTACACAAACAATAGTAAAAGGCCTGTGTGAACTCCAATCCATCATCTGAATAGCTTCATATGGGTGAAATATAGCTCAGAAGTGGAGAGGCGTTGTCAGCAGTGTTTTCCTTATCTCATTGCTTAGGCAACACCTCAGGCTTCTCAAGAGTCTTCCCAGGTTGTCAGGTCCCGTGTTGACCAATGTGGCATCCTGTTTAGAAGTGCACTGTGGAAAAGAGTGAAATTGTGTGTTAAAATACCTAGTAGGAAGTAAATATTCATTGAATGAATCCAATAGGACATAATTAAACAAAAGAAAAATCTCAATCCACCCTGTTTCACGGTTCTCCAGTTTGAAGGAAATGTGTTTACTTAAGGAGTAAACACTTGCCTACTAGACTGACAGTCACCAGTAAGAGTTGGTCTCCTCTTACAATAAAATGTTTTAGAGGCAAGACCAGTTTCTCAATCAATAAATTCCTTGCCAGGAAGGGAAATAATTGATTATGACTAAGCCTTGCCTCCCAGGTGATGAACCCACTGCCGACAGCACAATGCATTATCCTTCAGAAACATGTGAGGTGACGAGCAACTTGGCGCGGCTCAAATATCCACCACAGTAAACCCTTTGAGCAATGCCTAAGATGGAGTTACATAGTGGAGTGAGAGTCATATCAGACGTGGGCATGACTTTGGGCGCAAAACCTGCCTTAGTGCAAAGTCACTTTTGAGTCAGTACAGAAGGGGTATTTTTGGCGTATAGACCAATCAGTAACACTGTACTGTTTAACTTAACACCCCAAGAAAGCAGTGAGATAAACCTTCATCGTGGAAAATGACTGGCCCTGTTCAAGAAGCACTTGTGAGAACATCGACATGTCCTCAGTGGAGCTCCCTGAGGATAATCTTCCATTGTCTCCGGACCAGGATATGAAAGTACTTTTAAGGTCCCCTTTTGACAGGATCAAGCTAATTTGAAGGCAAACCACTTGCAGCAAGATTGGACCTACAGTATCAGGGAGAATCCAATCCTGTGGTCATAGGTGTCAGACCAGTCCTTCCACCCGGCACAACAAGTCTACACGACACAGCTTTTCCCATCCTCCAAGATTAGATTTCCGGAAAAGCCTGAAGCGTGCGCGTACAAGTTGGTAAATGCTTGCTCTCGCTAAGCCGAGATTTCTGGGCCCACCAAGAGAAGCTCAGCTGCTTCCGCAGCTTGAACCAACTAATTGTGACATACCAATAGGGTCACCTAAAACATTTCACCCTGAGGTAAGCTCTGCCGAGCAGCCAGATTCTTAGCTAACCGCCTGAGACAGCTCCACGATACCAGACTCTTTCATTCCTGCCTCGCCTGTAACACCTGACTTGGGCAAATCTGTAGAAAGGGGTAGGCAGAGACAATCATGTCAGTCATCATTTCTTAGCTCTCGCAGTAAAACATACTGCTGATCAAGTGCAACTGGGCACAGTCAGTAACAGAGAATGACGTTGAATGCAAACTTCACTCGAAAGCCTTGTCACTTGTTATAGCTTGATATTTTTACTCATCTTCTGGACACACCTGACAACGGAAAACAACTACATTTAGCCCACTGAATACATCAGTGTCACTGACTTAATGTTAAGGTAAAATATAATTTGGGTTAAAAAAAACATGATTTCATCATCTGGAATTCAGGATGCAAGTCCTTATTGGCCTTGAATAATTTCTAAATATTCTATTCTAGTTTTGTGTGCAATTTGAGTGCTTCTCCTACAGGTACTTGACTGAATAGAAACATACATTGGTCAGTGCTTAAAGCAGCAGGGTCAGGGACTGTGTTGTTCCCTTCCACAACTATTGTGAATGCAATCTGGGAACTTGAACAGCACCAGCAGTGACACCAGCAGACAGTTCAAAGCTTGGGGACTTGCATGCTTGACCTACACTAAATCTAACTGCTGACTGAAATTCTAAAAGAAACATTGTAATGGTACTGCATGCTCAGACAAGCGGGCCCAAGCATAGCCCCTGTTTGCTATAAATAGTGAATCTCTTTTTCAGTGAATTTTTAGGAATGTTTTCAGAACAGCGTCAAGTCTGACGCACATGTGGGAACAGACTATAACCTTGTTTTGTTTTCAGGTAATTGCTTTTCTTATGGGGAAATGCAGTGGTTGTCTTATGGGGAGATGTGGGGGTTGTCTTATGGGAAGATGCAGGGGTTGTCTGATGGGGAAATGCAGGGGTTGTCTTATGGGAAGATGCAGGGGTTGTTTTATGGGGAAATGCAAGGGTTTTCTTATGGGGAGATGAGGGGTTGTCTTATGGGGAGATGCGAGGGGTTGTATTTTGGGGAGATGCGGGTGTTGTCTTATGGGGAAATGCAAGGGTTTTCTTATGGGGAGATGCGGGGGTTTTCTTATGGGGTGATAAAGGGGTTGTTTTATGGGGAGATGCAGGGGTTGTCTTATGGGGAGATGCGGGGGTTGTCTTATGGGGAGATGCAGGGGTTGTTTTATGGGGAGATGTGGGGGTTGTCTTATGGGGAGATACGAGGGTTGTCTTATGGGGAGATGCGGGAGCTGTGGGCTAGGATTTAGGTATTCTGCCAAATGCATATGTAAAAAGGAAACTACTTAGATTTATATTTAAAAATGCGTATATATGACAAAAACCCAGTGGTGAAAGCTTTGGGCTAGTAACTGCAAATCTGTCGTTATGCCATTGACCAAGGTACTTATAACCCCAATTGCTCCTTTTGTTCAAGTAGTCCTGGATAAAAGTGTACATTAAATTTAATGTATATTTTTTGGTTTATTTTTGGCTGCCTTTTGTGTATTTGCTTTTATGTCTGTTTTGTGTTTGTTCCACTGAAATTATGTCGATTATCAATACAGTATGTATTTAAATCTATGCACCTGTCTTTTCACTTTAGCCATTTTGCTGCCCCTCTTTAATTGGTCAGGTGTGGCCAGGTGTGTTTGACTGAATCACAAAGCAGAGCTCAGATGACATCTCAGAGTTCCATTTTAAAGCACTGTAGGAAGATTATCTCCAGATCCAGTGGCTGTCAGCCATCAGCCCTCCACTGCCGTGGCTTGTATGTCCCCTAGTCTCCACACTCTGGCACTGACCACTCCTCAGAGTCCTGCTTAACCTTCCCTGCACTCTACCGTAGCCGCATGACACCAGGCCTGCACTGAAATCCTGCTTGTGGAGGATAAGGGCATGTTTGAATGTCTGAAAGGCATTCAGTATGGAACAGAGATGGTGTGAAAAAAGTGCATGCCTGTTTGTCTGTGCACTCTGTGACCCACAACTCTTTGGCACAATGTATCCCCCATGCCTCTAGTGAGTCCAGTGACCCGTACTTAAGATCCCTGCATATCTGGGATTCTGGACGAGGACCTGTGACAGGCTTCCTTAAAGGCAGGGTTTAGTGGAGTGGATATAGAGGACAATGATATGATCAAGAAGACAAATATCAGGTACAGAATTGATTATTTACATCATACTGAAGATAAATAATTCCTCTAAAGCCATCAATGTAATTTAGCTGTGGCATACTGTGAGATCTGGATATGGATCTGGATGGATGGATTTTCATTCATCCCTTTACATTTGTTTGAAATGAATAATTTATTACTTTGTGTATTTTAGCAGTGTCCTCCTAATATACCAATGAATTAATTTCAGTGGGTTCTATTTTCCCTTGCATTAGTCTAAATGGCTTTTTATTCCGACTACAGATTCTAAGTATGATTATCACATTCATTTCATCATCGGTTTGATAGCGATGACAATAGCTGTCTGATGTCTGTTGGTGATACTCATGACATGAGTGCCTCAGCCTCTGGGGGTTCATCTCGAAATACAGCTGGAACACTGTGTTAGTACAACATCCCTAATTCACTACATTTCTGTTTTTCACAGCTCATGTTCAAAAACTGCAAACTGTGATTCTCTGTGCCCTTGGGTTGTAAGTTGTGTTTCTCCAAGTCAAAAGCATGCCAGGTCATTCTAATCAACAAGTCATTCTGTAATGTACAGCGCCCTCCAGAATTACTGGACTCGATGCTAAAGAAAAATGTTATGATTAAAGAGACCTCCAGCTTCACAGTTGTATCTAAAAAAAGATCTAACCTTCAAGTGAAGAACATTGTTTAAAGAAAAGTATAATAAAAAATAGATATTGTTAAAAAAAACATTACTATTGATAACAGCAATGTGTCTTCTGCAATTCTATTTACATTGGGAGAAAATAAAGCAAGGGATTTAAGATTCATTCATGGAAGAATCTCTCTAGATCCTTCTAGGTCCTTGGTCCTTGTGGACTGTCCTCTTCCACTCATCATAGAAATGTTAAATCGGGATCATTGTCCATCTGTAAGATCCAATTACGATCTAGTTTAACCCTACTGCACGATGCAGACAGAATTTGGTCTAAAATGATCGGTAATTCACAGACGCCATTTATCCTTACCAGGTGTCGCAGGGCCTATGGAAGCAACACAACTCCAGAACATCACATACGCACCATCATACTTCACAGCGGGGAGTTGTTTTATTTCAGCATGACCATATCTCTTTTCTTATCATACCCAACCCTGTTGTTTCTTGCCCAAAGGCTATATATTTTTTTCTCATCTGCTCAAAGAAACCAGTTCAAATTAAACTCTCAATTAAGTTTAGCAAACCCCTGATTCTAGTTTTTATGTCTTGAAACTAAACATTAGATTCTTGGGTGTGGGACTCCACCAACATTTGCATTTATCCAACTGTGATCAATGGAAAAATGTTACCACTCTGATCATCTTCCTTCATAAGCATTGATCTCATTACATCAGGTTAATGAAAGATAAAGTTTGATTGAACCGTCTTAATTATTCCCCTTGTAGTGAAAAGCCATATTTGAAGGAATGTTTCTTTAAAATATAGCCTAATTTATCAAAGTCAAAAATGTTTGTCTGTTCTCTGAGCTTCTCCAAGTTTATTGATGACTAAAGGAGTTTGACATTTGTGTCATCACATATTTATACCCCAGTGAAACATTAGATTATAGTTTCATTTGAATAAAAAATATCTGTACATTTCTGATCATCTTTAGCAAGGGGTCCATTATTTTTCTATGGTTTCCAATAATACTGGAGGGTACTCTATGTGGGTACCGAAGAGCATGTTAGCCAAAAGTTTGGTTATATTTGTGCACTTTGTTGGGCCTATTAAAATGAATCAGGCTACTAAAAACATCCTCTATGTATCCTGACTCTCAAATATTACCTCTGCCAAGTCCTGCATGGAAAGGGCTTAGGGACATTGATAACAAATTCAGGTTGACAACTGAATTTTTCAACACGCTTGCAGTTTGGCTCTGTTGACCTTATTAAGTTGATGTATGAAACATGGGTGAAATGTGCTCAGGTGTTATTACTGCCAAAAAGGCACTTGAATCTAGAAAATACATAGACTATATGAAATCTAGAAGAGACATTCTAGAATTACAGCCGTTGCCTGCATATAACGTCTGGTGAAATATAGTTTAGTAGCTACTGTATAATGGAAAGCACTGTTCTCTCGTGAGATGATTCCTAATTATCTCGTAGTAACGACAAGGTCCTTTATTTGAGGCTCCACTGGACACAGCGGAAACAAGGTCTTCAACACCACTACTGTCCCATCTGACATGTCTCCAAGCCTGGCAGATTCTTCCTCCTTTGTGGCAACCTTTCCCTGAATATTTGATAGCCTTGTGTCTCAACACATTACTTTAACGCTCCACCAATTTTTGGGGCTCTGCAAGGACTCGTTAAAATCACGGTCCACTGCTTAATTCGTTGTTTTTTTGGTCAAAGAGCAGGGCAGGGGATCAAGGGCTGGGAGGTGCACATTGTCCCTTCTGTGGATAAATTACAGATGGAATGGTATTGGAAGGTGGAGGAGTGGAACTTGAGGATTAGAGACACCCTATTTATGGGCAATTACACAGTGTACATTGTTAATCCAATATAATTGATTTTATGTTGAATGGACAAGACCACAAGTTCCAGGACAAGGGCTAGAGGTGTTCCGCTCAGTCCTTTTTCTCCACACACAGTCATTCATATGCCACTGACTCCCCTGCTTCCAGCGAGAAATTATAGGAAGAGGAAGAGAAGAGATGGTAAAATAGCATTCAGAGGGAGACGGTTCATTAGGAGAATAATAAGCATAAAAAGGCATGGATGGGAACAGAAACAGGACTGCAGGAGGGAGGAAAATAGACAAAGCAACATTTTCTTCAAAAATACACTGAGAGTGTAGGAGAAAATATAAAGGAACTGAGATGTACAGGCGGTCCACAGTGGGATATCAGAGGAGTATATTTATGGAGAATCATTAAAAATGATTCATGCTGAGAAATGTGAAGAGATGTGATGCGAGAACCAGATGTATATGTATAAAAGTGACTTTGAGGGATGACGTTTACATGAGCTGTTACCTCCTGAGGAGATGTGTCAGTCATTCATGAGAAAATCGCCATAGAAACCTAACGCGCTGCTGTTCGATATTGTAAAGCATAGGAGTCTTCTTGTTCCTTTCCCGCTGTATCTTTATCTCTGTGTCCCTACCTGCTTCCTTCATTAGGGCAAAAGGCAGCATTAAATATACATGATAAGACCTCTCAGACATGCTTTCAGGCATGCTTGTAGCAGTTTGCGCTCATCTTTATCGAGGTCACACTTCTGTGCACATAAAACTGACTAAAGAATATCTTCTGTTTCTCTCGAGACAGTGAGCAAGCCAGAAAACAGACACATACTCACAGTTCACTTTCACCATCCAAGCCCCATTGACTTCAGTATGACAGCAGCATCTCCTCGATATAAATATAGATTCTCCCAGTTCATATGTAATCCCTTGATGTTCCTCTGAACTCTCCAGGCTATCCTCAGGGCTGAAAGTGTTATCACCACCCTGAGAGAATGGATGAGGATACAACGGATGAGAATTCCCGCGGACCGAACATGCTACAGAAGTCCAGAGAGATCCCAGACTGAGGAATATAAGGTTTGGAAACAAAAGGCTTTAGTCAACAGTGACAACAGAGATCATCTGAAAAAACTAAACTGACAGGAATGAGTCAGTGTCGCTGTCCGATGAAGAAAAGTTTCCACAGATGCACAGATTCCACAGTGTCCATGATGTGCTATTTGTGAATGAACCAAGCTCTCGAGGAGTAGATGCCGATGAAAGTTTCTAATAAGGAGAGAGTGAGAAAGAGGAGGGGAGAACTTTCCCCCCGAACGGCTGTGGATCGGCCTGGTGACGCTTGCTCCGTGTCAGTTGGGTTGGAGCTCAGTCAGTGTCTGTGGCGGAGTAGAGGTCTGATCCCTGCTGCTGTAGCCATCCTTCCTGAGAGACACCGACGTACAGTAGCTGATGCTAGTATGGAGTGGAAACTCCCATGGGGCTCTATGGTTCATCATGTTTCAGGACAGTGAGCATGCAGCCCAGCCGTGGAGCCAAGAAGAGAGGGTGGAGAGAGGACGGAGAAGGAGGGGTGAATCTAAGGCGTCTTTGTAAGGTGAGAGCGGACGGGAGAGAAGACTTGTTACTGGGTGAAAACTGTGGGTGTTTCCAGTTTATCGGCAGTTCTGTGAGAATGTAACGCCATCGAGCATAGCGGGACCGTCTCATACAGATTGAGCATGTTAATTACCCAAGGGCACACAGCCATTGTCTCCTCCCACAAAAGCAAGAGGGAGACAGAGCCCATGTTACCTGTGATTGCTGTCCATGTATTTGAACGGCTTCGGGTGTTCAGCACCTATTATAGATTCCATCTGTAGCTTTCTATGTCACTGAATCACATGAATCACACTGCTTTTCCCCCCCTGGCAGGCAGCGTTGACCTGGCCTGACCAGATAAGGATGCTGCCGAGGACCTTTGTCTGTGTCTGTGGGTGCCTGCCTGGCTTCTGAGAAGAGGACCGTCGGTTTGGCATTAGAAGGAAGAGGCTTGGGCTGTGGCTGTAGCCGGGGCTTTTTCAGACTAAACCCCTTATGTCTTTATAATCCTGATGATGGGTGCTGGTTTGTCTCACTAATCACCAGGGAAATGACAAAAGTACATTCAGGGAGGAACACAGGAATATCACTGCAGAACGTGCTGTATCAGCTGATAGACATTTTTCCTACAGTGTGTGAGGCAAATCAGATAATTATGTTGAGGTCATGGTGCTATACAGAGGGAATCACCTTCAAATACCAACGTAGTAAATCCCAGGCGGTCATTGCAGTGTAAGCTTAATCTCTAGTAATAAAAAGAAGTAATATCATGATGTGCACTGCAACCTTGTTTCCTCTGTACCATTTACAGGCTTTCAAATGGAGCACTGTTCTTTGTACATATGTCAATATACAGTATATTACTAACCAGTGGTTTGAATAAGTTGATCGGTAAACACATTTACCATGTAAGTAAAGCTTCCTATATTTTCAATGAATTTTTCCCAGAACAGCTGGGAAAATTATAAGGCAAAATAAAATGTGGATAATCTGCATTTACACATACTACACCCCCTGTCAGTAATACCATCTGTAATAAAAATGTACAGACCTCTGGTTAGATAATGCTTGTTATGTAATAATACCTAACATACCGTACACGACTTGTGTTGGTCAGCTGAGACACAATTGACTGGATAGAGATTTGCTTTAACTGGCTTTTATCTCCCTGGGGGCAGAATGAGCTTACCACTAGCCCAGAGAAACAGATGACCCAACCCTCACACACCCACACACACAAAAAACCCCCACAGACACAGACAGAGAAGCACACAAGACACACTATTGCTCCAGCTACATCGGGAATTAAGAGATGTCTTGGTCAGAGATGGTATTGAGGCCATGCCACAGCAATATGAGAACTACGTGCATGGTGCTTTTTATGAAATCCCATCGCCACATCTGCCCCAAAAATCTGTCTCGCTAATGCTTCCCTCAGGCGACCAGCCAAGGGATAGCCACACCTAGACCAGACTCATCATCTGAGATATGCTGCTGACTTGGTTTCAATCTCCCAAGATGGTAGTAGTGTATGACAGGGCCACGTTCCCTGCATCTTCTGTGCTCTCTCACATCGCGTCCGACGATTAGGCCCCGGTTTCTTTGGTATAGCGGTGTTATCTCTCATGTCCCGCGTTGATGACGGCTGATGTCGGTGGCTGCCCGTTAGAGCCCCAAGGCAGAGCTGTTTCTCTCCAGCACACCGTCTGATCTGCCCGGGTAGTGAACGAGGCACAGAGACACAGCCAGATCACATCTGTCCACAGTCCACAGGGGCTTGCCTCTCTGCTGACACAGATGTGCACAAAAACACTGACAAAATAGCGATCTCAATATCGTTTTTTCTGGAGCTGTAGTGAAACATATCCATGTGCCTCCACAGAGCATTCTGCCCTTACTTGTCTATCACGAGGATTAGTTGCAGCTACTGTGGTGATGAAACCTTGTCCCGTACTGTACCAGTTTGGGAAAAAATGCTTTGGAAAATATATGAAATGGGGCTCTCTATAGCTTTATCACCGAAGACAGATAAGGTAAGCAGAAAGATTTTTGACGTCTAATCGAAACGGAAGGAATCTTTTTAGTTAACTCGCGCCAAACTAGTGAACACTGAAGTCACCCACCTTTTTTAAGGCCACTACAGTCCCGCTTGGGATTCAGTAATGTATCACGCCTACATAGGAAGTAGTCCATCACCCAGGGCTTTGATGAGCGATGTCATGCCGCTCATAAACAACTCCTACCTGACATATTGATTAGCTAAGAAAATGTGTTGTTTCTGTGGATTTCCATTAAATATTTTATTTTCTTGTCTGTTTTGAAAGCTAAACGCGCAAGCAGTCTTTAAGTTAATATCACCTAAAGTGTGAGTGGTTGATAAAGTGTCTTACAACAATGTTACAACAATGTTCCATATTGGCATAAAACTATAAGCATTCATGGGGATTACTTCAATAACTGTGGTTCTATGAACTAATCCTAAATTCAGTCAGTAGAACTGATGGATTTGCCACACACCAGCAGGTATTCCTCTGCAAAATGGTGATGGTCTGCAGACCTATATTTGAGAAGGGGCTTGCCAAGGACATTAGCACAGATTAAGAAAAAAAGGTATTTTACATTCTTATTAGTACATGTTTGGTTTACTTACAAATTACTGTTGGGCTCACAGCAGTAATCTAAGATGGTGAACAGTCACTATTGATATGATAGATAGTTAATATGGAACCCTTGCTTTTTTACCTGTCCTGTTAATTCGTTTTTCTCTCCATTTTATTTTTGCTGTCCGTTAGTTTCTTTTCTTTTCCTCTTATCTAATTAGATACTGTATAATCTCTGTCAGTGTTTACACTTGACATGCCTATTGCCTCTATCCAAGCATATATTTAATGTATATTTCAAAGCACACAGTAAACTGTGGAACAATTCCAGGAGGACTACAGGCTGCACTCAGACCTTGTCAACCTGTCTCACCATTGCCCCTAAGCCCTCCCCTTTCCAATTAAACTTTGATGATTTCTTGACAGAAGAGATTAGCTCGGCTCCACTCTGATTGAGCAATTCTGTTATTAATAGCTGTGTGTGCTGGTGATAGAAGTGTCCTGTTGTTTTTTTCACAGTGACCGTCACACTAAGAATAAGCCAGTATGCCAGTATTTGCACATGGCTTGGATGAGGGCCACGAATTATAACATTTTGTATTTTATGTTAAAGTAAAACAACCTTCACAAAACAGTTGGTAACGAGAAAACATGTTTGAATATGAGAGACAGGACTCTAGGCTACACGAAGGCCGTGTTTGTTTGGGTCTGATCGCATTTCAAGGGACGCCCTGCCCTCCCTTACACAACCAAACCATTTTGGGCCTAAAAAACATCGTCATCTAATTCGTGGGAATCCTGTGGCGTTGGCATTTTCTATCTATGATACACACAAGCTTCAGACGAGACATTTTTGGAAGCTATGTTGTGTGAAGTAATGAGCCCAAAATATTACTCACCGTTTCAGTTATCCATTCACTTCCACTCAGTTTCATGAAGTGGGCCATATCTTCTTGAGTTGAGTGTATTTCTGCTAAATTAACAAACAGGGATATGTGTTGCATAACCATAATCACCAGTGTCCAGGACAAGGGTCCCTTTCTGGGGTTATAATGACAGATGAAGCTTTACATAATAACAAAGAAACCAGCAGCAATGTGACAATTTGTGGATTTTAAGAAATCATCATATTATATATGTTTGATTGTCCAGATGAATGTTGTAGTGTAAATACATATGGGCCTATATACATGACTAACAGTCTTTTAAATATTGCATATTTACATGTAAATTTATACATGCATACATTTAGGTGAAAGTTCAATGCACTAATATTCCTATCAGAGAATTTGTAGCCCTGCGTAATTATGTCTGCCTGTCGGTGTCCTTGTCCATGCAGGTGTGCTGGATAAGAGTTCTGAACATAACCGACTCTGTGCTGTTGTACTGGAAAGACAATATGTACAGACTATCTATCTGGCCAGCAACTGTCTGAGTGATTTATTAGCCCCAGCCACAGTGTCAAGGCTCTAGAGGGGCCAGGCAAGTGCCATACAGAGAACCTTATCAGCCTGGCCCAAATTCATACCCTGTGAAACAAAACATCAAACCCATATTCTATCACACCACAAATAACCACAACTGTCCTCAGTCTGGCCCTGTAGAATCTGAGGTTCATAAAGAAAGAGATGGACTTTGAGAAATTGGGAGGGTGGAGAGTGAGAAGACAGCAAATAATGGATCATGTATACTAATGTTTGAACTCCAAGTTGGGGGCAATCCTGCAAACGTGTCTGTCTCTGGTTCATTTGTCTGATTTCATGAATGCCCACAAAATGCCTACCTCTAGTAAACCACTGATCCTACTGAGAAGTGTTAATGGCAACAACTCTTAACACAAGCAACATACTGTATATAGGTTAATCTCTCATGGACAGATTCTTGTCGACAGATTATACAGTGAGAATTATGCGATTTCGAGCTGTATTTATTCCTGGTTTTGCATATTCGTCATTGATTGTTTGGATGAACTAGGAAGGTGGTAATCCGCTGCTCAATGTTTCTAGATTAATATAAAATATGGCCTATAATGAATATATGAAATTAAATAGTTTTGCTTAGTAAATAAGTTACTAACAGCCCTTCACAAAAAATATGAATGGAAGTGAACTGCTAACTTGCCAGCTTATCCTTCTCAGAAGTATTTCATTACGTTCCATGGAATATTTTTATGCTATTCCTTTGAGATGCAAGGCGGTTCCTTTAAGTCTTTTTCCCCAAAGAGCTTAGTCTACTATCAGTTACCCAACGACACCTTGTAGGGGAATAACATCTTGTCAGAATTTGTTGACATTCACGTTATCATGATAAGGAGAATGAGACTTTAACTAGTGCGAAGTAGATGAACCACCAGCCTTGGCCTTTAATGAAGTCACTTATCTGAATTGATGTTTTTGTCCTCCAGTACACGCAATATAACTCAGGGGAAATTGAATACTATTCTGGGTTAATAGATATGACTATGATACATTCCCCATTAAAGGTCTAATATTCCCATTCTAATAGCCTGAAAATATAGACTAACCCGAAAATGCAAATGTGCTCTTTTGTAGCATTTACTTCCTTATTGACCATTCAGTGTCCACAATACATCCCTCACGTCATATATCG
This sequence comes from Esox niger, assembly GCA_016801105.1. Lineage (NCBI taxonomy): Eukaryota > Metazoa > Chordata > Actinopteri > Esociformes > Esocidae > Esox > Esox niger. The sequence goes on along the minus strand of JACXGJ010001374.1, from coordinate 12,277 downwards.
TTCAACACCACCAAACCTGATGAATTATGCACAAGTCCATTTCTGACCACTGTGATTGAATCTAGATCTAAAGCTATGATGTGGAGGGGATTTTCCCAAGGCCCTTGTCACATTACTTTCTGCATGACTAGCTGCAGGACCAGATCTACTGCAGCTATCCATCACTCATGTGAGCATCTACGAATACACACAGTCTGCATCTTCTGTTGGGCTTGAATGGGTTTTACTTTTCTCACAAATGTCCATCCACATTATCTATTAGCTTCGGTTTAATAATTACAGAGTACAACCAGGGTAAATGTAATTCTCCAGTAATGCATATATTGCCTAGTGTCAGTGTGGTCTTCTGATGTGGTGTCTTACCCCAAGAGGCTGCAATATGCGTTTGTCCGAATCACGCAGCCCAGTAAGCATTATCCCCTAGCTATAAACATGGCAACCAGAGACAAGCTCTGTGCTTCTCTTGAAATCCAGAACATTTGACAACCATTGTCTCCTACTATCTGCAACAAAACTATTAGGTGTTCAGAAGAGTTCTAACAAATACTACATACTTTGTCATTTTATTTTAAAAAGAAAATGCAAGAGTACCTGTTTATTTAATTGATGAGCATAATAAACTCTTACTGTTGAAAAGTTCTCCAATGGACTACATCAAAGCCTACTGGCACAGTTTATTATTTGTCTATCAGTGAGAGAAATCTAATCCTCACATTCTGACCAAGAAAACGGCTACAGACCCATGTTTTAAAACGAAAAATCACAGCCGCATCCCACTGCCACTACAGAAATTCCTTCAAATTGCCAAAGAATGGGAGAAGTACATTGTGATACTGCTATTACTGCAGTGTGCTCTGGTTATTGTGGCACAGTTAATGGTAATGGTTAATGGTTATGGTTGTGAAAGCTGCAGAAGTAAACCTGCATCTCTGTAGGAAGGACAGACTGTATGGCTGCTGTTCACAGATGAACGGAGTAGTTCACATCATTTTCTTTCAACGTCACTGGTCACATGGATGTATAACAAGTGAAGCTCGGGGCAAAGACTTTCCCCTGGTCAAACTGACTGAGGATGTTATCTTGCAGATTTGTGGACATTCAAAGGTAAATCATGGATAAAGTAGGTGACTGTGTCAACACTGCTTCAGTGTGGATACAGTAATAATGTATGAAGGACCTGACATTTTACAAGGTGGGTTAGTCTCTGCTTCTTTAGGATCTTTGCTTCTTCTAGGATTATCTGAGCGATATTTTGCTCATTTCAATAAAATATATTATATTTAGTTACAAAACACTTTGTGAAAAACTGTCCATGTAAACCACAGTTAATCTTTGGTACATTTGATCCTGAATTTGCCAATGGTGTCCCAGTCACAGACGAAGTCTTGCCTTGGACTAAAAATACATTTCTATGGAAAATCTTTTTTGTCCAGGACTAGGTTTAATCTGTGTCCAGGAAACCGTTCCTGGGAGAGCTGCTTGCTGTGTTACCTCTTATCTAGCATTAACCAGAACATCACTTGTGAACAAGGTGCTGCATACAGCCATCTCAAAGAAGAAATTTGGCTTCAAGTGCAGCATCAAGTCAAAGTCTGTTTTCAAAATGTACAAAAAGAACCCAGCTGGGTATACAGTCACATACAATCAAATAGGTCTTTAAAAAACAGCAAATGCCATTTTATGTTCTCCTCTCCCAACCCAGCACTACAGGTAGTTCTGATCTAATATTATATAACTGTTCTAAGAAACACCTCACTTTGAACCAAAGCCCTTCTCTACATATTGCTGCCCCTACCAGCAAACCAGAAACTCAGTGAGTAATGAAGTACAATTGTGTCCTCCATCAGGGCACCAATCACTGTAAGTGGATGAATATCAGCATTATGCATGTTATTACAAAACTGTCAACTATACGCCACAGTAGAAAGCCAATGCCATCTCCTGATTCACCACTCATTTCAAAGATGCCAGTCAGCAATAGTCTGTATGCCTGCTATTAAGGAAAAGTGCACACTTCTCTAAATTCTCAATGTCACTTTATAAAAACAGGATTGATTGTACAGTCACCAGAATTTGGCAGGTATGTTAGCCCAACGTGTTTTATGTAAACCCTGAGAAAACAGATGTATATGAAAGGAGCTGTCCCTTAACCTGAGTGACAACTTTCTACTTTCTACTTCTTTCAACGCTCATACAAAAACAATAACAAGTTGGCCCCTTTCTCCTCCTACAGTTTGAAATGAGTTTATCACTGTCTGGTGCTCTCAACTCCCTGCCCACCAGACTTATCAAAACAGTCGTAGAGAAACAACCACAGATCCAAGACAGTGGTTCCTCTGACTTTTGAATACAATTGGCAAATTACTGTGGACTGATAATTAATGTCACAACGGATTTAGGAGAGGAAAAACTGCTGTGTCATTTCAATGTTGTCTGTCTTTTTCTAAGATTTAAAAATTGTGTACAGCTGTATTTAGAGATCTACTGGTGAGACTTTCATGTCCAGAGCTTTAGGCATATCTTAATTTTATGTATTTTTGGTGTCCAGCTGATGTCTATTTAAAGGGTTTAGCAGATGCTCACCAAGGGCTGCATGGCTAAATCTGTAGGCATATAAATTGTATACACTGGACCAATAAGTCTGCAGAAAATGCCTAATAAGACTTCAGAAGGAATAAGGAGAGATATGAAACACATGAGAATATAAGTTTGAGGCGAATATCATATAATGTGAAATAAGAAAGTGAAGCCCCCACACAGAAAATTGCTTTTCCTCAATTCTTTATTTCATGTAGCACTGGGAGCAGATATATTCACTCTTCGGGCCTCTCTATTTTAACTGTGTTATCATGACCTTGAAACGTAGCATCACCAAATCAATGGTGACAACATGCCATTTTTTACTTTAGCGTGGAGGAAATGAAATACGAAACATGTTATCCAGAGACAACGTTGTAGTATATTGGCAAATGTTGGGCATGAGTCATCATTAAGAGCAGAAAACAGCAGAGCCTTTTTGTGGTGACTCACATTCTATCCCTGAGCTTTTTCTCTTTCAGTCCGGGTCATCAGGGAACTTTTAAAGTCCAAGCATTGAGCATTGCTATGAAAGGAAGTCTCATCCTCCATGTGAGTCTGTCTACCCTCTCAGCCGTTTCCTTGGGCTGGGACTCCAGAGCTTCGACGGCTTGTTGGACCATTAAAGTGATCCATATTCTACATGCCAGCTGACCGGGCAAAGCCACAGGGTCTGACATCTTGATGATGACAGTGATCCTCAGGAAGATGTTGACATGTTGATGATGGACCATCCCTCTATGACTTTCCCCTCACCTCAGTTTTGGGCCACAGGGATGTTAGACACGGTACAGTAGCCAGACTCCTCTTACCCTGGAATACCCCCCCCCCCTCCCCAGAAAACCCCCAACACTCACATTCCACCCTAAAAACACAGCTGACACTTATTTCCCCAGTACCTCTTCCCACACATGCAATAGTCTGGCTCCTGACATTTGCAGTGATCCAGCAGCGCTGGAGCAGAGCTGTCAGAATCCATCTTATCCGAAACAGCTCCACTCACACATCAACGACCCCTGGAGTTACACCCAACAATGGCCAACTGCAGGACCGTAGGGAAGGGCAATCCCCTTCTGTTATTGAATTCCACAATGCCTAAATTGAACAAATTAGGATGTCAAATTTTTGTAAATTGGTTTCAACAAATATTAATTGGTGAAGATTGACTCTCTAAGTGAAGCCTGTATCAACTTATTTGAGAGTAAAGGCCTCACAGTAGCTTACTGTCAATTAAATACGTCAGAAGTTCACTATATCTGATCCACATTCCCTCCAGGGTTTCATGTAGCCAGTTGGTAAACTGTGATCTAGTGTTTTTTAATGGAGTTATGTTCTTTGCTGTATGAAAATTGGTTTTAAAACTTAATACAGTTTGAATGTTGAATATCTCAGGCATTAGGATTGGAAGGGTTAACTGCTTGTTAATGTCGAAATGACGTTGTGGTACTTCCATTCAACAGACGGAACAAATGAAGTCTAGTCCTTTCTTTTTCTCTTGGTCTCGAGGAAGCATGCAATATTCACCTGGTGGACAGAAGGTCTTAATTGCCAGTTTTCCTTCGTGGTTAAAAAAGGATCTAGACCTATATCTAAGTCCACTGCCGTATTGTTTTTGCTGTATTATTTTTCATGTATATTTTACCGTAATTTTGTGTATTATTTTGTATGAACATTTAACGTAGGCTGTTGCAAACTCTTTCAAAGCAACATGATTTCCATAAAAAGAGAAGAACCCCAAATCGATGTGGCCTGTGTTCAATTGTCTTTTTTTTCATCTGCACATTGAACGCCGATGTCATGTGTATCTCAGTGTAAATAAAAAATAACGGTTTCGTTTTTTGCTTATAATTTCCATACGCAAAGACTGCATTTTATTTAAAATACGATTTATGACGGAAGAACAAACTAGTGTGTTTTAGCTATTTATTTAACCTCAGACCCACATGTTTTAAATAGGCATATCTGTCTGTGTGTGTGACTTCTTGTGTTCAAAGGAGATGTGTGGAGCCATTGCTTCATAGAGGCTTTTGATGTCTGGTTCTTTGTGTGTCTGGTTCTCAGTGTGTGCATGCCTCTGTACCCTAATGATCCAACCTGACTCATTATCCAGGCTCTGGACCTGTCGCTGCCGCACGGTGAGCACATAGCTACCCTCACTACACACAACCCGCAAATTACTCCAGCTTAGCCCCACACTGGGAACTGGCGGCCTGCAAGTTACCATCTTTAATGGCCCCCAAAGGAATAATACACTTGTACCTAGTGTACTGTACATGTAACAGCATTAGAATATGGATATACTTTGAGTTCCTCCATAATTGAGAAGCCAGCTTTGTGCATATTTATTAAGGAGCCACCTGGTGGAGTGTTTCTGCGCCTGCACTTTGCGCACATATTCGCGTAGGCCGTGAGTTCTGCAGTTGCCTTGCTGAGGATGTCTCGTGAACCATGTGGTGTTTTATGTTTTTGATATTTTTCTAATGAATGTGTTTTGTGTGTATACATTTCACCCATCATAATTGGTTTTCATTTTACCACGTAAAGCAATGACATATGTATATTTTTGTCTGGTATTTTCTTCGTTATTTAGCAAGTCATTAACATTGCATGTTAGTCAACAAACTAGCTAGCCTCTTTCCCTCAGCGAGTTTTTTTCCCACGAAACGTGAATATTTGTTTTATTTACTTCAGACAAGTGTAGGTGCTTATGCAAGTTAATGCTTTTGTGATGAAGTGGGCTAATCTGTGTGTATAATATGTAGAGTTAAGAAAAGCAAGAAAACCTTTCTCTATGTTTTATTGTAATAGATGAGAGATATTTTAGAATATTGTTTGCAGGATATAAAGATTAAATTAACACTACTGTAAACGATGACACGATGTGTCATAAGTTGTTCTATCCATGCTTAGAAGTTATTGTACTTAGGTATCAATATCATGATGCATAACATTGTGAGTGTTTGCATAGCCACATGCATTCAGCAGAATAAAGTTGCCTGGCTGAAGAGAAGTGTGTGTGTGTGTAGATGACAGTGGAATCTTTTCCCCAGTGTGTTCTATCGTGCCTCTCCAGAACAAAATTGCCTTGCAGAAAAGTAAGTGCACAGAAAAGAAAAGTTATTTGTTCCCTTGATTGTATTTCCACACACAGACAGTTACATACACACATCATTAAGTATCCAATGTAATCTGCAAAGATTGTGTGAAGTTGAACGGTGTAGGGTTCAGACGAAAGCGTTGGTGTCAGTTTATCTCCTTTTGAGGCATTTTGTTGGATCTGACAAGTTGTTTCTGTACACTTTCATCCTGCTGTTGCTATCAGCACTTAGATGATGTAACAAGTGTTTTTGCACCTTTTAGTCCTGCCTCTGTAGTTTAGTTGATCTTCTGCAGATGGTAGTAGCTGACAGATCTGAGCCTACCTCCTGGAGTGTTTTGTTAATCTGGTTTACACTATGGTGAGCATTCTTTGGTCGTCCACTGTGTCTCATTCTGTCTACCAGGTTGTTAGTGATTGCAGACCTCACCAGTACTTTCATCTTTTTAATGTAAGAAATCGTTTTTTTTATCCTGCTTGTTTTGGTTATGTCTCTGATTGATTTGTTCTGATTTGTCTGCCTCATGATGGCCCGATGTTGTCAGACAACAGAAATAGACTTCAAAAACGCAAAGCTAGAATCAAGACTTGACTTTGACAACTCACTCATCCATGCACCAAAAGAAAATGACAGTGATCTCAAACACCTATGGAACTGCTACTTTCAATCCTCAAGGAAGCTTTCAAAATACTATAGACATATTTTTTATCTCTAGCTAAATACAGATTACATTGCATTTAAGATTACCTTAAGGCTCACCAGTCAATTCTTTGTGTGGACATGGACATTTTTGGCTAGCAGACACTGAACAACACAACAAATATTTATCCAAGGTCTCTTCATTAGATTAACTAATCCATTGGAGAAGCACTGATGCCTGGGAGTGACGACTTGCAGGCTGTGACAACATCTTGTCTCAAATGCTATTGCTCACTTTCTCCCTTATGATCTTCCAGTGTGATATGCGTAATGTGACAGGGTGTTTTTCGCAGTCATTAGGGGTTGTGAAGCTGTAAAGTACAAGGATTGGTGCCAGGCCTGCAAGTTGCTGATCAACAGTTTGTTTCTTTCAGCTTAGCATTGACCTGTCCTTGGCCCTGAGACTGATTCAGGGAAAATTGCTTCTCTTCCCCTCAGTTAAAACTCCAGACTGTTGCAAGGTCTGTTTGTCTTTAACACTTCACATGGTATAACCTAGTTGACTCACACTCTGTATGTCATCATTCAATTAATGGTACATAAAATAATGGTTTGCAGTATTGTCAGAACATAAATTCAAGAAGTTCAATCTATCTATAATAGCTTTGAAGGCCTTCTCAACCTACATTTTTTCTCTCCAAGCAATGAGTTCCAGTTTGTCAGGAAATGTATGGTGTCTTTTTGTTGTTGGCAGTATAATCTCGGCTGGACTTTTCGCTGGACCATGTAAGTGGAGCCGGCCTAGAAGAGCAAATGTCTCTTACGAACTGATGAGTGAGCGAGTGCCTGATTGACTGCCCCTTGTTAAACAGCGTAGTGGTTAGAGACACAGACTACAGAACTACAGGTCCCACCGTTTGACTCCTAAAACACATTATGCCTTAGGATTTGTTCAGGACAGAACAAAACTTTGCTGGCTATAACCTTCAGTAGCTATGTTATAGAAGGTCTAAAGTAAAACAATTCTAGTGGAAATAAGGATTTCTTCAGGATTATACAAACACTTCGCTTGCTACACAATTATATGGTCTCCTCACTTAATGAAAAAGTCAATGATCATTACTTACATTGATAGGTACTGTATCAATGTCATTAACTGTTAAAACGGTCAGTGACAAAATGAAGATTCTTTCAGAATTGACAAAAACTTAACTGACTCCAACCTTCAGTAGCTACGTTATAGGAAGCGTAATGTAAAACAGTTTTCAATTTCAGTTTTTTTTCGAATGAAATATTAGGATATTTCAGGATAGATTAAAAACCTCGCTGGCTACAGGATTCTCTCTTCTGAGAAAAAACTCATTTATCGTCAGCTATGGTGATAGTTTTTGTATCAATGTCATTCACAAATGGCTAATAAGCTGTTAAAATGTCCAGTGGCAAAAGCCATACAGTTCACAGATGCTTTTTGTGGTGAATGTAAACTTAGTAAGAAACGTTAATTGGTTTAACACAATGCTTAATGGTGTCTAGTGACACATTAAAGAAATGCTATACCAACACTTGGGGGATTTGTAGCTCTGTGGCGTTGTGGTTAAAGACACAGCCTCTTAAATGGGAGCCCCTGGTATGCGTCCAGGGTGGGCAATAATGATCATCACTTTTTATTGTATGCCAGCAGAACAAGGCTTGCCTGGTTTCTTGTTTTGTTGATGGAAATCATGTTGTTATTTTGGGGGTGTTGATTGCCTGTACAGCATTGGCCTACATGGGTAGGATGTTAGTTCACAGTGGCTCCCTACCTGCAGCGTCTCTCCTCATCTACACCAGAGCTGTCTGAAGAGCTGTGTGATGGGCTCACTTATTTTAACTTCCCAGTGAACAGTTGCTTTAACTCTTTGATCATACAGAGGACCTCCCTGTCATCAGTTATTAATACAGGCTGCTGTTCTTTGATACACTGGCTCTAATCATTACTGCCCTATGTAGAATGGCTAATATATGTATATATATATATATATATATATATATATATATATATATATATATACAGTGGCGTGAAAAAGGTGTTTGCCTCTACCTGATTTCTTCTTTGTTTGCATGTTTGTCACACTTAAATGTTTCACATTATCAAACTCATTTTAAAATTAATCACAGATAACGCAAGTAAACACAAAATGCAGTTTTGAAATGAAGGTTGTTTTTATTAAGGGAAAACAAAATCCAAACCCACATGGCCCTGTGTGAAAAAGTGTTTGCCCCCCTGTGAAAAAACAACCCAACTGTGGTTTATCACACCTGAGTTCAATTACTCCAGCCACACCCAGGCCTGATTACTGCCGCATCTATTTTCAATCAAGGAATCACTTAAATAGGACCTGCCTGACAAAGTGAAGTAGGCCAAAAGATCCACAAAAGCCAGATATCATGCTGAAATCCAAAGAAATTCTGGAATGTATGAGAAAGATAGTAATTGAGATCCATCAGACTTTAAAGGTTATAAAGCCATCTTTGGGACTCCAGCGAACCACAGTGAGAGACATTAACCACAAATGGTGAAACCATGGAATTGTGTAGATATATATATACTGAACAAATTATAAATGCAACACTTTAGTTTTTCCGGCAAAGGAGAAGTGCTCACTAACACAGATTTAGACAGATTTGTGAATAATATTTGAGAGAAATAGGCCTTTTGTGTACATAGAGAATGTCTCATTTTTGAGTTCAGCCCATGATGAATGGGGGCAAAATCAAAAGTGTTGCGTTTGTAATATTGTTCATATTATAAATATATAATTTTCAACTCTTTTGTCATGCTGAATCGTTCTTTTTTATAATAGAGGATAGTGATGACCACAACAGTGGTTTTTATACGTTAAATTAGATTTGGTTCAAGTAATCACCTAATCAGTATCTCATTAAGTAAAATTAGGTCTGCCTGTCTTGGAATTTAACAGACACTGGAATGGAATGGCTGCCATACATGTAGAGATGCTGATTTAAGAAAACTAGGAGTGGCCTCTTAGTTTTCCAGAGCTGTATATATATTTAACTATATATATATATATATATATAATTTTTTTTTAAACATTTTTTTTTAAATTAAGATATACTTTAGTTACATTGATTGTCCTGAAATTGTCCCTCAGAGTCAGTGTATATTTCTGTAATGAATATAAGTTGTTCATCTTTTTTAAATTCATGTTTAATTTTAATAATAAATTATGTGGTAATGATGATAGTCTGTGTCCTGGGGTTCTGTGTGCTAATTGACTATGGCAAAACAGTTTTTAGGAGAGGTGTGAACAGAGAATTAAACCGAGCTAGCCCCTTTGAATAAGTCACCCAAATCAGCATCACTGGGAATAGACCTAAAATATTCTCTACTCACCAGCTGTTTACCAAAGACCTCTTATTTGATTGAATGCACAAAGACCTATTTGGAAAGCTTTTGCGATTTCCAGTATGGCCACCCCCACTAAGCTAACATAGTATGACAATTTTTTAAGCGCTAATAAGCTACTGCTTTTCCTCTTATGTATGAGCAACCCCGAGACAGTCTAATCCCTGACCATAGTCAGCTCCTATGTCCGATCAGAGGGACAGGGCACAATCAACACATGCTTCCAATAATTCAATTATATGTATTGAATGGTGGCGTGCATAGTCTGTACCATGTACCACCGTCTGAACGGCGGTGGCGCAATTTCCATACCGTGTCATAATGCCGCAAGTCAGGTTGCTCGTGAGGGTGAAGTGGTTGTATTTGTAGAGATCACCGTGACATGCCACGTCTGTTGTCACCTTACGGAGTAAGGTACACTGCTAGGGATTATTTTAACTGCAACCCTGTTAATGTGGTTTGAGGTGTTCACTCATTTGCTCAACCATCGTCTTGTTTGTTTTGCTGATGTTGAGGGAGAGATGGTTATACTGGGACCCACTTATCTCTTCTTTCTAGGATGAATCCACATTGTTTGTTATCTGGCCTAAAACTGGGATGTCAACTAACTTGATGATGGCTAGTGCTTGACTTGAGCCGGAGCTGTCGGGAGCAGAGCTCCATGACTTCTAGTTTGGAACTAATATTGCTCTGGCTCTTTGTACCATAGAGCTGTCTGGAGCGCTTGTACACTTACTTTTAATTAATCAAATTAGCTAGCTGTTCACCTGCCCAGATTCACATCTAGAGGCAACAGGATTGATCAAGGCAGAATGCAGATGTGATTTGAAAAAATGAAAAAAAATCAGAGGAGCGGACATTCTTATAATGAAAATCTACTTCTTAAAAAAAAAACTTTTACAATATATTACAGTTTAATGTGGCAATAGAGGTAGCATCCACCCAGTTACAAGCAATTGCTTGAATTCACACATGATTCATTGTTCCATGATTTCAAATCAGTATAATCAAGCAGAACTTTATGGTTTTTGTTAAAGCTCACAGTTCTACAGAGCATTATACCTGTACCTTTTCTCCCTTCTAGACGAGTAGAGTTTCTCTGGGCCAGATTCACACACAGCAGCAAAACATATTTGATTGGAGTGGAATTAAAGCGGTTGGTCATTCATGTTGAGATTTCATTTTGTTTACCCACCTGTCTGTGAATCCAGCCTACCAGTGTGTCAGTACAACTTGGATGTCAGCTCCTGCACTACTTTCAAGTCAATAACTAATGATGCCATTTATGTCATGCAGATCCACTCCCTCGGGGGTGAACAATGGGTAAAGCAGAGGGCTGAGTACACACCCCTGGGGGCCTCAGTGTTCAGAGTCATTAAGGAGGAATGGGTGTGGTCAGGACTCACAGGCTGAGATCCGGCCGTCAGAAAGTCCAGTATTCAGTTGTACAGTGTGGTGTCCAGACCAAGTGTTCTGAGCTAGGTGACAAGTTTGAATGGAACAAAAGTGTTAAAAAGTTGTGGCTCTCCAACAAGCCACTCACTTCATGATGACATGGGACTGACAAAGCAATAGTCATTAGGACATTGTTGTCTTGGACACCAGGATTGTGGTGGTCTCCTTGAAGCAAGTGGGCTCTACAGCCTGTGACAGGATGGCAGGCTGGCACACATGCTAATACCGTGTCCAGGGATGCCATCTTGCCCGGCTTTGTGAGGGTTCACTCTTGAGAATGTCCCTGTTTGGGACCTGATACTATGATTTAAATGTGTGCAGAATTGTTTTTATGTTTTAATTTTAGAGCGTATAAACATCACCCCTATTTTGAATGGACCCAAAATAATTAGAGTGAATAAATATTTTGAACCTTTAATGGATATTACAATGCAGCAATTCGACATATCCTCCTTAAGGCATAGATTTCATAGTCAGTCAAGATATAATGGAAAATGTACGGTATGACATTCTTGTTACGCTTCATATCCTAACTTTAAAGAGGAAGCATTCTCTGGAGGGAAGAGATTTTATTGGCAAGTTATTGGACTGAATTTTGGTTTTGTAATTAGAGCTTATTACTGTATTTAATGTCCGTGCTCATCCTTTACCTCGCCTGCAATTATTTTGATTAATGTAATCCATTCCCAATCCATTAAATTCACTTTGTAGTCAGGAGATTACTTTGAAGCCAGAGGTGTAAGCAGATTTAGAAACACCAATCCAATGCAAAATGGCAAAGTAATGGATGCCAGTTGTGTGCAGAATGTGGGTAAAAGTAATGTAAGCTTCATAAACACAGTTGAATTGTCAAACCATATCAGTAGTGTTTCCTTAGAGGTAAAATATAAATAAATAAATATACATTATCAAACATGGTCATTCTATTAAGTTGAAGAGAATAAACCTTTCATAGAACAATGCCAAAGTCAATTCAATCATATATTCTAGCAGATGCTTTTATCCAAAACACTTTATAGGAGAAATATATATGTATATATAGACTATATATACACACACACACACACACACACACACACACACACACACACACACACACACA
>JACXGJ010001373.1:35630-85841 GCA_016801105.1 Esox niger | reverse complement strand
CCCGAGCCAGCGGCGCCCCCTACTGTCCCGGCCGCTCCTCCGCCGCCCGAGCCAGCGGCGCCCCCTACTGTCCCGGCCGCTCCTCCACCACCCGAGCCAGCGGCGCCCCCTACTGTCCCGGCTGCGCCGCCCCCTCTACCCGTCCCGGCCGCGCCGCCCCCCCTGGCCCGTCCCGGCTGCTCCGGGTGCTGGGCTTTCCCTGGTCGGTCTGCTGCCGGCCCACCCGCCCCCCCTTGATTCTCCTCGTCTTGCGGTCGGGAGCCCGCGCCTTTGGGGGGGGGTACTGTCACGTCCTGGTTATGCCCCTAGCCATCTTTGCGTTGGCTGGGGCCATAGTCAGGACGTGGCCAGAAGAGGTGCCTCTAGGCACCTCTATGTGCTTTGGTTTCCGCAATTGGAGGCAGGTGTTCGTTATTGCCTCCAATTGGGGAACCTATTTATGTTGAATGTTTGCACACAGTTGTGTGGTTCATTTTGGTTGTTAGCCGTAGGCTATTATACCCAGTCATCGTGTCTGATTTAAGTTTGTAAGTTTGTTTTCTTTCTTCATTAAAAACCATGGATTACTATTCCAACAGCCGTTCTGCCTCTGCCTATCTGTCCTCATACACCGGACCTTATGACAGACTCCTTATATGCAAGCTGTCGGCTTCTGCGATTTGCATCATACAGACGGACAATGCATGCCCATCTGAGAAAGCAGAAACCAATGACCTATGGCAAAAACTACAGTTGTTGAGCGTGAGGGGATAAAGGCAGGGGCTCAAGCCCCCCTGGTGTTTATCACGTGCCTACTGTGGTGCCCATAATTAATCGGAATGTTTCAATTTCTATCGATTAGGCTACCATGTTTCTGCTCGTTTCATTGAAGTTGCAAACTTGAGACATTTTTCTGAGAGTTCATACAGCAGGAACTGAATATTATTATTAGTTTGAAAGTACGTGAGCAGAATACATGTTTCTTGATTAAACATTACCTATAATGCCCAGAAAACTAAATGTCTTGAATCAATACAAAACACTCCCTAGCGAAATAGTAAAGTAAATTTGATAATACAAGACTGTCAAATTTGGGATTGGCAAGTAAAAATATAGGAAAAACACTGTGCCAATAACTTGTCTGTTTCAATGTGCTATAGAATAGTTTATAAAGAAAAATGTTTTATTACATATGCAAGATTGTATACATTCTTATACTTAAAACTGTGTCAGGATGATGACCATGGGCATTTATATAATTAAATTCTGTTCTTTAAAAATACCCATATTCTCAAAATTCCTAAATGCTGATGAACACACAAAAATACAGATTTTTTTCACATTTCTCATAAATATAAAGTTTCAGTATTAGGTTATTTTTCTTTCTTAATATTTTATAGTTTTATCCCTTTTATTTCACTTGTTTATAAATACTAAAAACCAAACACCCAGTATATTTTTGGTTACAACATAGGCGTAATCAATGGTGGCAGTAAAACCAATGACACTGGTCAATTTGAAAAAAAAAAAAGCAAAGCCCCTTTATATTATTACAAGCCCATTTCCAAAATAAGTTGTGACGCTGCGTAAAATTAAATAAAAGGCAATGATGTACAAATCATATATCCCTATATATGATTGAAAATAGTACTAAGACAACAAATCAAATGTTGAAACTGAGATTTTGTTTTGTTTTGGGAAAAAGTCATGCTTATTTTGAATTTGATGTCAGCAACATGTTTCAGAAAAGTTGGGACAAGTTGCGTTAGTTTGACATCCACTTCTTACGTACCGTATGTCTGTGCTGGCCACTCCATCATAGACAGAATACCAGCTGACTGCTTTTTCAGCAGAATAGATAAAAATTGATTTTGTATAGTTTGGAGCTGTGCTTTGGAGGAAATTGACTACAGTCAAGCGGCGTGGTGTTGCAATATGAAGTGATAGCCTTCCTTTTTCAAGAAGATATTACAGTGTACAAACCTCCTGCTTTAACGCCACCAAAGCAACCTAGACCATCACATTTCCTCCACCATTCTTGAGAGATGGCATCAAGCACTCCTCCAGCATCTTTTCATTTGGTCTGTGTCTCAAGAATGTTCTTCTTCTTGATTTGGACACCTCACTATTTAATTACCTGTGATGCATCTTGTATTTGTCCTCTTGCTCAGTTGGGCCTCCCACTCTTTTTCTATTCTGGTTAGAACCATTTTGTGCTGTTCTGTGAAGGGATTAGAAGACAGTGTTGTATTTCAGTTTCTCTCATGGAATAGCCATCATTTCTCAGAACAATAGACTGACGAGTTTCAGAAGACAGTTCTTTGTTTCCCGCCATTGTAATCAAACCCAAAATTGCTGATGCCCCAGATACTCAACTGGTCTAAAGAAGGTCAGTTTTATTGTTACAAGGGCATGCAAACACAAAATGCCCTTGGAACACAGGACTAATGGTTGCTGATAATGGGCATCTGTACACATATGTGGATATTCCAATAACAATGGGATGGTTCCAACTTAAATAGATATTGACAACATTTACAGTATTTCTGATCAATTGCATGTTATTTTAATGAACAAATAATGAGCTTTTCTTTGACCCCAAACATTTCAACAGTAGTGAATACATTTTATATACTGTGATAACATCACCTTTTAAACTAATAAACAGTCCATGAACAATAATACAAATAAATGTTAGGATAGGAAAGGTGAGACAGCCACCAGCTTTTAGCCACACCCAAACCCAAATCTACCATAGGGAACACCAAGGTACATGTAGGTGAACCGAAGACAGCGTTTCCCCTCCTTTTTTCAAACAGTGGGTGGGGGGGCAGGGGGTTGGCGTGCTGTCACTAACACGAAAGGCTCATAGTGGGAAATACAGTGGATATAAAAAGTCAACACACCCCTGTTAAAATGCCAGGTTTTTGTAATGCATTAGAATGAGACAAAGGTAAATCATGTCAGAAATATTTCCACTTTTAACAGGACCTATAATGTGAACAATTGGAAAACAAAGGGGAAAATGTTTACTTACAATAAACTGATCGCATAAGTGTGCACACCCTCTTATACGGTGGGGAGAACAAGTATTTGATACACTGCTGATTTTGCAGGTTTTCCTACTTACAAAGCATGTAGAGGTCTGTAAATAAAATGCAAATTAATTATTTAAATATCATACAATTTGATGTTCTGGATTTTTGTTTTAAAATCCAATCTCTCACAGTTGAAGTGTACCTAAGGTAAAAATTTGAGACCACTACATGCTTTGTAAGTAGGAAAACCTGCAAAATCAGCAGTTTATCAAATACTCGTTCTCCCCACTGTAACTGGGAATGTGGCTGTGTTAAGAATTAACCAATCACATTCAAAGACAAATAAAATAGAAGTAATCACACACCTGACATCATTTAAAGTGACTCTGATTAACCACAAATAAAGTTCAGCTGTTCCAGTAGGATTTTCCTGAAATATTTTTAGTTGCATCTTAGTGCAAAAGCCGTGGTCCACAGAGAGCTTCCAAAGCATCAGAGGGATCTCATTGTTGAAAGATATCAGTCAGGAGAAGGGTACAAAAGAATTTCCAAAGCATTAGATACACCATCCAACACAGTGAAGACAGTCATCATCAAGTGGAGAAAATATGGCACAACAGAGCCATTGCAAAAAACTGGACGTCCCTCCAAAACTCCAGAAAAGCCGAGAGGAAATCTGGTCAGGGAGGCTTCCAAGAAGCAACATTAAAGGAGCTACAGGAATTTCTGGCAAGTACTGGCTGTGTGCTACATGTGACAAAAATCTCACGTATTCTTAATATGAATGGGCTATGGGATAGGGTGGCAAGACGGAAGGCTTTTCTTACAAAGAAAAACATGCAAGTCCGGTTGAAGTTTGCAAAAACAAACATCAAATCTCCCAAAAGCATGTGGGAAAATGTGTTATGGTGTGATGAAACTACGGTTTCTGACATAATTCCAAAAGGTATGTTTGGCACATCACCCAAAGTACACCACAATGAAGCATGGTGGTAGCAGCATCATTCTTTGGGGCTGTTTTTCTTCAGCTGGAACCTTAGTCAGGGTGGAGGGAATTATGAACAGTTCCAAATTCAGGCAATTTTGGCACAAAACCTTCAGGTGTCCATTAGAAAGCTGAAAATGAAGAGGAAGTTCAGCTTTCAGCAAGAAAATGACCCAATCACACATCCAAATCCACAAAAGCATGGCTTCACTAAAAGAAGAGTATTTTGTACAATTTCTGCAACGCTAAATCGTTTCACATAAAAATAAATCCTTGTATTTTACAGTGGGGGGATGGGGGTAGAAATATTATGTGGCTTAATTAACAGCAATAATGACATAAAAGTAGTTTTTATATTCGATATGTTCTATAGTTAGCAAGCAAGTTTATTTACATAGCACAATCCATACATGGAAGCAATTCAATGTGCTTTACAGTGAAAATAAAAATACAAAAATGCATGTCACGGTCCCGGCCAGCTGGAGCTGTTCCGTTTCATGTTTTCTGTTTGTCTCTGATCTGTCTTGTCCTTGTTTCAGTTGATCAGTGTATTTCGTTCACCTGTGTTTTGCCCCCACCTCTTTCTGTTCTCCTCGTTAGTCTGTGTATTTAGTTCAGTCAGTTTCTCCCTGCCTTTGTTGGGTCATTGTTTTGTTTTGTTATGTCATGTCATGTCCATGTTTGATCTGCTCCTGCTCCTGCTCCTGCTCCTGCTCCTGCTCCTGCTCCTGCTCCTGCTCCTGCTCCTGCTCCTGCTCCTGCTCCTGCTCACCTGGTTTCCGTTTGCTGTTTTTTGTAAGTGCACGGCACTCGGTTTTGTTTCACTTGGTATTTAGTTTGATTAAAGTCTTCCCCTGCATCTGCCTCCATCTCCCTTTTTGGATTCCCTGCGACTCGCCTGACAATGCAATGGAATTAAAACAGAGATTGTAACAATTACACAGAGGTTATTACTCTGATATCACCATAACTTGCATTATGATTGACAAAAGATAGCAGTATAAACATTTAATAATGAAATAAATCAAAAAGAGACAAATTAAATACAGCATAATAATAAAGCATAGAATAATAATAAAGCTGTCAGTTAAGTTTAATTGATAAAAACATAGGAAGCTATAAGGCTCATAGTGTGGTTAAGTTTAAGAGCTCAGTCATATGCATGTGAAAAGAGAAATGTTTTTAGCCTGGATTAAATTGACACCTTTGGGGAACATCTGGGGGAATGTCTAAGATTATCTGGTAGTTTATTCTAGTTGTGTACAGCTGTTTTACAGTCTTTTTGGGGAGTCCAGTTAAGAGGCCATTACAGTAGTCAACCCCACTAGAGATAAAAGCATGGAAGAGCTTCTCTAGGTCTTTTTGGGACAACAGGCTTTTGATGCTGGATATATATTTCAGATGATAGAATGCTGTTTTGTTGACCGATTTGATATGACTGTTTAATTTGAGGTCTGAGTCTATCAGAACACCAATTACGCACTCAATCCCTGGTTTTAAGGGCCTGAGAATCCAGCTCTTTACTTTGTTGCCAAACACAGTAATCTCAGTTTTATCTTGGTTTAATTGTAGACTATTTTGGTTCATCCAGGTATTTATGTGCTCTATACAGTGACACAGAGAGTCTGTTGAGCTGTTGTCATATATTTTGAGAGCCATATATCTATTTGAGCATCATTGGCATAGCTGTGGTAGTTCATGTTGTTGTTCTGTAGAATTTGGACCAGCGGTAGATTACATTAACGTACTTAAACTCTAAACATTGCTCAGTGTGCTCCACCTGATTATATTCTTTACCATATCAAAGTACAGCAGACTTTTATTTTAAAGACAAAATACAAAAACCAGAGGTCTTAATTGTTGTTGCCAAATCTTTAATGTTGACTACATGATGCAAATTTATAGTAGCCGATTGTAGCTATCTGAGTTGTGACAGTTAGCTAGCTGGCTGCTTACCTTTGGTTTTTGCTCAGACAATGGCTACATTCTTTATTCCAATGTAGCAGCCACTTACTGACTATGTACACAGACATAACCAGTTTTGTTTCTTTGACCTCACTCCAGGGCTTGATACTCGAAACATTGGGTGCAAGATGTTGTTGATCTGCTTTAATGCGCATGCGTTAGTAAACTGCGCATGATGCTAAACTGCATACACCTTGATTAAAAAGTATATTTTCATAAAAATATTCTGTTTTTCTGTAACAGCGCATAACAGTTTAGCAGCAGCTGAGTGCCGCTCTGATGAAAATAAGAGGGAAACAGTGATTTTCCTTCTTATTGAGAATATATGTAGAATTCAAAATCCCTGCATGCTTGCATGATTGCCATCGTGATGACTTAATTACTAATATCAAAGTCATTAGGACCCTGGCTAACATTCAAGCTACACAAAGTTAACTATAGCTGACAGAGGCAATAATTAACTACCTACATTTTAGACAGTGTGGAACCATCACTGCCCTCAGGGCCTAAGGATTAATACAAATCTGTATATATTTTCATGTTTTATAATTAGCCATTTTGTTTTCATCAACTTAATAATTTCTTTCTTAATGTATTGATCTTCCAAACATGAACTGAATTTCTTTAGTTCATGTTGGGAGAACAAAAACAGGCAAGCCTAGTTCAGCCGGCCCGCAATATATCATGTTGCCCTCTTGAAATTCAAACTCAGGTCGCCCACATGGAAGGCTGTGTCGTTAACCACAACACCACAGAGCCTCTTGTGTCTACCCTGAACATATCCTCTTTTGCCACTGGCCATTTCAACAAATAATTGGCCATTCGTGAATTAAATTTATACAGTAAAACTGACTAAGGTTTCTTACTAAGTTTACCTCCACCACAAATAGCGTCAATGAACTGTATGGTGTTTGCCACTGGCCGTTTTAACTGCGTATTTGCCACTGGCCGTTTTAACAGCGTATTAACCAGTAATCGGCTTTACCAGTATCTACTAACTTACTGGAATGGTCAAGAATTGAGCAATTGCTAGCGGGTCTGCCAAAGCTATTTCATTTCATTGCATGAGAATTTATTTTTTTCTTTCATGGCATAACAACATACTTTTTTCTTTCATTCGTGAATGACACTGATACAATAACAGTCAATAAAGGCGACAATAACTAACTTTTTCATCAAGTGAAAAAACGAGAGAATCGCAGTACCAGAAATAGTCGCAATAATGTATATCCGTAGTTTTATTGCGGCCCACAAATAAAATGTATAAATGTTGTCGCTCTCATTACATTCGAACTAAGGTCTTCCACGTGAGAAGTACTGTCTAACCACTACTCCATGGCATTACACATTTCAGCAGTTGCTAGACACCATTGAGCATTGTGTTACACTGACTTACGTTTCTTATTTAATTTACCTCCACCACAGCATGTATGAACTGTATGGCTATTGCCATTGTCCGTTTTAGCAGCTTATTAGCCAGCAAAAGGCTTACTAGTATCAACTATTATCTTCCTAGGAATATTCATAAGAATTGAGCAATTGCTAGCGAGACTGAAGATGAACTTTTCCATGCCAGAAACAGTCGCAATATAACCGTATACAGTTTTAGTTAAGGCTTAATATAACTTAACTACTGTATGTTGTAGCCAGCAAATGTGTTTTTCTTTCCCGACCCAAAACGCATGCACGGAAGCGTACCTAAAAATCCAAAAGAAACAGATGCAATATAAATGTGAACTGTTTTATTTGAGGTTTACTATAATGTAGATACTGAAGGTTTTAGCCAGCAAAATTTGTGTATATGGAATAATTCCTAATGCGTACTCCGCCATGCCTGTGAGGAGATCCAAACGCGGGACTTATAGTTTGCAGGTCTGATTTGCTAACCACTATGCTATTTAACAAGATGTACTCAGTCAGTCAGCCAACCAGTCACTCACTCACTCAGTAAGAGACATTCGTTGTTCCTGGCCGGCTCCGTTTACGCGGTCCGACAAAAAGGGTTTATATTCCACTCAGAATTTTTTTGGGTAGTATGTTTGTAGAAATGATCTAGCTGCGCACAATGGTCATTGGCTAGGCCCTCAGGCTTTAAATAGAAGGCACCAGCCAACGTCAATAACATTGACTTCAATTACAGCAGCATTTTGGAATGACAGTAGAATGAATCAATCACCAATTCTCTTCTAATAGGTGGGACAATTATATGATGCTTCAATGCCTTCTAGAGACCAGTATATGAGTGAATGTTTTGACAAATGTTTCTTTGAAACGACACCACTGTATTTTCTTCTAACGTGGTTCCTGCTATTGATATTTTCAACCATTGTGCAGCCACGTTTGCTGCTTTTGTGAGCCACAGCTGAGGCATGGCATAGGACCGTTTGACTCTGTCATCAAATAATTGCTTCTCCTACACAGGTCAGCATAAGAAAGGTCTCAAGTCCTGCTCTGTATACCCAGGCATCCGAGTTCTCTATCTATATGTATGACATCAGATCTTTTTCTGCTACTGACGGCCTAGCTCCAATTCTGGTTCGCCACTGATTTTAGTGTAGGTACATTGAACCTAAAATCATGAAAGCATGACTGTTGACTGTATGCCAGTAAATTAGCTACAATGGTAGAATAACTTTCTGTGAAAGACTTTCCTTTATATTAATACAGTGATTGACCCTGAGTTCCCTATTTTGACTCACACTGAGGAAATGGAAAGATACAGCCAAACAAAGCTACATATTGGGAAGGCAAGAAACACAGGAGGAGAGACAGAAAATGAGAGAATGTGAGGTGATGGAGATAGAAATTGAAGATATTGCCAGTGAAGGTCCACTTAGATATGTAGCCTAGACATTTCAATCATGTTCAATCCTTTGTAAATCAGTAGAAACTGAAGGCCGATATCCTTGGTTTCCCCAGTTACATTAACATGTGGAATCATTTGTATTTGTCTGTCTTCAATATCAACAAAGTAGACAGTAGTTTTGGGAGCCAGCATAAGCAAAATAATTAGATCATACTCATTGAGCTAACGCTACATAGCAACTCGATTTAGCAGTAGCCAAGATCAACAAAATCTATATCAAGAAACCATATAGCGTTAACAGCAATGTATTGAATATTATGAATACATAATAAAAAAACACAAACTTGTGAGTTTTCAGCGACACATACAATATGGGAAAACTGTATTGTGAACAGTGTAAAACACACTCAGACACAAGCGGAGTCCAACAAGGAGACAGTCAGGTGGTCACAGGGCCCAGTCCTCCATACTTGCTGCCAGCAAGTGAGCCACTCCACATGAATAGAGGTGAGGTAAAGCATCAGTATCCATGATCAGTGTCTGCTCAGAGGTAACGGCAAACCCCTCACCACCACCCCTCCCCCACACAAGCCTATTGAGAGGATAAAAGTACTGAGGGATGTACGGAGAGAAGGACGAAGGGTGTAAAGGATGATTTTTCTTCTCTAGTGCTTTAATATTGGCTATCCATAATTACATGCAACACCACTTTTGTCTTGCAGCATTAGGGAGATATTCTTCAAGTCAATCTGGAGGTTTCGAATCAAGGAGACACCTTAAGTCCCTCTCACAGTCTGGATCCATATGGGCTGTAATTACCCAAGTCTCATTGAAGTCTCTCCTTCTGCTCTCAGAAAGATGAATGTCCAACCACCACTTCCCTATTACATGAAGTGATTTTCCTGGAGATCCAACAGAGTCCCATCTACTCTGTAACCTCTTCCTCCACCTAGAAAACAGCTGCAACTCTCTTTTGATGTTTTTGACTGACTGCCCTCACATAATTGGTGCCCTTGGCGACTGCACCGGATAAATAAGAAAAAAATTGTGAATGTAACTTTTTGTATGTTTTTAGCAAGCAAATAAACTTGCCGAAAACAAAGCAAACTTTTTTAGGTGAAATATTGGATTGGTTATGCCTAAATTCGTATATTTAGCAAATGCACGTAAAAACACAGACACATTCTCTCTCTTTACAAAGGTGAAACATACCCATAAGGCACTGTGCACGCACAATCATGAACACACAAGCGTAACCTTCACCACTCACATCCCTTTAATAGAGTTGTTGAGCTGTTGAGTAGGCATTGGAATGAATACCACCATTAAATTAGCATGGTATAAATCTAATGAATCATTTTATGAAAAGGCTGAAGTTGCCAAGGCTGTGAAGTGTGAATATAATGTGCACTTGAGATATTCTCTATAAGATAAAGAAAACCAGCTTTTCATTGTCCAAGTGGCCGTATGTTAACATACAGATTCTGCATCTCAATTTGAGCAAGTTTCAAACCTCAGGAAAATAATCCTGCACCAACAGTAAATCTAAATTGTCTAATAAGATTACAACAAATGTATTTCACTGGTAGGAATTGGCTCTATCTATTTCTTATATTGATCCATTTTTCATTATGATAAACCCAGTCAGATGGAACAATTATGAACTAGATGTGCCATGCTAATAGACACCTAACCAAAAAGACTGAGGGCTGTAATAAAATCAAAATGTGCTTCAACAAAGTATTCGTTTAAGGATGTGCACACTTAAACAACCAGGTTATTGGAAGGTTTTAAATGTTCACTTTTCGCCCTCGAAGGTTTCAGTTTGTTTTTTAATTGAATTGTTCACATTGTAAGTCACATTAAAAGTGGAAAAAAGATCTGACATGATTTATCTTTGTCTAATTTTCTTATGTCGCAAAAACCTGGCATTTTACCAGGGGTGTGTAGACTTTTTATATCCACTATAACAGTAAACTAAAGATGGCCATTCAAGGTTTCATTACCGTTCCTCTAGCAGCGGGAAATTATGCTAGCAGCACTACCACACTTGTTCTTTTTCTAAATAAATGCCACCATTGAACTGTATAAGGCGATATAGTTAACAATCCTGTCTGTCAATCTAGTCTGTCATTTTCGGTTTAATGACCGTTACGATGTTGTTCTTGTCTGTTCTTTTTTACACACTAGACAGTTAACTATATGGCCTTATAAATTTCAATGATATCTTTTATGGTGATGAAGAAAATCTGAGTGCTTGCCAGCATTATATCCTGCTGCTAAAAAAACGCTCATGAAGCCTCGTTTGGTCATCACTACAGTAAACAGTTTCATTGTAGGCTTCCCGTAGCTACTGAAGGTTGTAGCTACTGAAGTTTTTGTCTATCCTTAACGAATCCTCTTTTGTCTCTGGCCATTATAACAGTGAATTACATTGATACAGCATCTATCAATATGGGTGACGATAACTGACTTTTTTGTCAAGTGAAAAGATGAGAGAATCGTGTAGGCAGCAAAGTGTTTGTCTAAACTGAACAAATACTAATATCCACCAGGACTGTTTCATTTTTATTACGTAGCTACATAAGGTTATAGTCAACAAAGGTTTTGTCTATCCTGTCTATTTTGACTTTTTATGGAGTCGAATGCAGGACCTGTTGTTTTCCATAGCCCAGATCTCTAACCTCTACGCTATTTAACAAGGGGCAGTCAGTCAGTAATTAAGAGGGGTAGTCTGTCAGGCAGTCAGTAATTAAGAGATATTCGCACTTCTAGGCCAGCTCCGCTTACGCGTTCCGGCAAAAAGACCAGTCAGTTATATCTCTGTAGTAACAGTGATCTACATAGTTTATTTACCAAATAAATTGTACAATTCAAGCTGGCATGCATGCTGGCAAATTAGCTAATCCAGAGCAAGCAGAGCATTAAATTGTCCTAAATTTTTTTAACCCAGATTTGAGCAGAGAACTAGAGAATTGCGGGTTTTGTTTGTCCTGTTTGTTTTCTTTTGACTGAGTGGAAGTTGTGTTGCACTGTGGCTCTTGAGGCAGTGGAAGTGTGTGCCATGTGGATCTGTTCTCAGTGTCCACTCTACAACGGGGCTAATTTGCATTCCTTTGTGTGTGTATAAAGAGGCACCTATTCTGAGGACAGAGTTTACCAGCTGCCGTCCAGGGCTAGTCCTTATTAGAGTCCTACTGTTTCTCTGAGAACGGCTGCACATGTTCAACACACGCTCCCACTCACACAGACACACAGATAGCGGAACACTTATAAGCGTGCCCATGTGTGCATGCGCACGAACTCCCTCGCACATGCAAGTATGGATACATACACACAATACATTTCCAAAGTGTGTTTACAAAACCACCAGCGCCTGAGAACACCAGTTTTTCTAAAATAACAATAAGGGTTTTTGAGTCACTGGAAACATTTCCAGAACATAAGAGAAACATTTTCAATTGTTTCCTATGTGGTTGGTCCCAAACATAATTAGAATGGTTTGAGTCAAGCATGATGTTTGAGAAATGCTTTGGCAATGGCATTTCATTGTGTACTTTTCAAGGATATTCCCCCTGGAGTTCTGAAAATTGACATTTTCTGATACGCAATAGCCATTAGCCCGGGAATGTATCAACACACGTTAGGTGCCTGAAAAAAGTTACGTGACTCTTCAAATTCAGAATGAAGTACAGGAACACACTAACCTGAACCGTACTGTTCATCCAAATACATGTTCCTCAAGGTTCAACTGTATGTCTATAGAATTTGGCCTCAGTTGTCATTGAATAAAAGAGAAAGAACATAAGATTTACAATTTATATAGCAAATAATTGTCTCAAATCAACAAGCTAAATAAAAAATGCAATCTTCTTGCACAAAACATGGAATTTATCCAAGTTCCACAGTTAAATTAGAATACATTCCCACAAAATACTTTCTTTTTTGGAACCGCAAATTTCTGATTATAAAATGCTGATCAAATTGTCCCACTTTATTTTAGTTATTGACGGCCTTGTGTGTCACAAAAGAGAAAGTTGATGAAAGTTTGTAAATATGTGTCTTTAAGTGGTCTCTTTGTACTAGGAGTAGGCTCCCTGTGTAGAGATCCTAAAAAGTAGTGCCACAGATTTAATAGTTGTTGTATGTTTGGTAAAAAAATATTGCAAGTAGCTTTGTGCTACATTCTTGAAAAAAAGGTTTCTGTAAGGGGTCTATTTTGGTTCCAGTTAGAACTGTTTATTATTCTTTATTGAACCATTTTGGTTTCCAGGTAGAACTGTTTTTCTGTTCTGAGGTGAATCTTGTAGTTCCTAGTTATAAAATGTTTTAAGTTGGCTCTACCTGGGACCAAAACACGTCCTAGGAACAAAAGAAGTATCCCTTTTTGAGCAGGTAACTCTAATCTGTAAGGCTGACAATGTCCTGCTGGTTTACTAGTAACATCGAATACATACTAAATATATTGTTCACTTTATGGACGCCATTGAGTTCTGATACTGTACAGTGTGTGTGTGTGTGTGTGTGTGTGTGTGTGAGACGAATGAAAATGAATGACAGCGGCCTGGGTGGCATGTGTTCTTGGACATCCTGATTTTGCCTGAAGCATGTAGATCAGGTCCTAGGGCACAAACTAGCATCTGTTTAGAATAACCACTCCACAGCATCTGTGACCCTACTCCCATCCCCCAACATGCATGCACAAACAGACACGCCTGTATTTTACATGTGAAATTAACGAATGTAATTGAAAACAAGCACTTTCCCAAGGCTAAAATGTATCGTTAGTGGGAGACAAAAATTAAGACTTGAGATTTTACAGAGGAAAACAAACAACAGAAATAAAAGGCTAATAATGCAGGATGATTGATGCAGGATTGAGGTATAGGCCAGCATCCATTTGAATACCTGATTATTAGCTGTGAGGGGGGAAAATAGCCAGCTATCCTCACAAATGACAAGCTGGCCTAGTATAAACAGAGTCTGCTCTCATGTCGTCCATGTGAATGGCGAGACTATTAGCCTGTCTGCTTTCAGGGCTTGGTCCTCTGGGGCTGGACACGCTCTCTTCTCCCGGTTTCTAGTCTGAAGAGGCCGCTGACACTCACATCCTTGTGATAATCCATGTGTTTCAGTCACACGACTACCGTTTGTTCCGTCTTTTCCCTCTCTCTTTCTCTCTCCTTTTCACCAGTTCTCCTTTGTCAGCCTATTTTGCATTAATTGCAACTGGATGGATTGTTTACCTTTTTGAAAAGAGGTTTACCAATAAGACCGTCGAATGAGAAAAGCCATCATGAGGGCACTTCATTGATATCACCCATAGGCGCCTGGCTCGCTCAAGCACTGTTTCAAGCTGCGGTAGAGTGGCATTCGGAGAGTTTAATCAAAACTTAAATGGAAAAAATATCGAATGTGATCATCATTGCCACCATTTTTTCCTGCTAACACTGAGTCTGAATCTATTAACAATGTTAGAGACACAAAGGCTAGTAGAAAGAGAGGTTAGGGCGATTTTCATTATGTTTGAAGTATTTGTGAAATGGCATTGTTCGAATGTCTCTTTCACCATTCCTCCTGGCCATTCTCATAACTCTTCAATCAATATTAATTCAGTCAGTTTTGACACAGTGATCAAGCCCTTAAATTAGTCATAAAACACTGTAATAATCTGAACTGCAGACATACAGTGGATATAAACCGTCTACACACCCCTGTTCGAATTCCAGGTGTTTGTGATGTGAAAGAAAGAATGAGACAAAGATAAATCATGTCAGAACCTTTTCCACATTTAATGTGACCTACAGTGTGAACAAACAAACAAACAAAATCTTTGAGGGGGAAATATGAAAAATAAAATCCTTACAATAATCCTTTTGCATAAGTGTGCACACTCTTAACACTGGGGATGTGGCTGTGTTCAGAATTAACCAATCACATTCAAACTCATGTTAAATAGATGTCATTACACATCTGTCATCATATAAAGTGACTCTGATTAATCACAAATAAAGTTCAGCTGTTCTAGTAGGATTCTCCTGGTATTTTCTTAGTTGCATCTTAGAGCAAAAGCCATGGTCTGCAGAGAGTTTCCAAAGTATCAGAGGGATCTCACTGTTGAAAGATATCAGTCAGGAGAAGGGTACAGATTAATTTCCAAAGCATTAGATATATCATGGAACACAGTGAAGACAGTCATTATCATGTGGAGAAAATATGGCACAACAGAGACATTACCAAGAACTGGACGTCCTTTCAATATTGATGAAAAGACGAGAAGAAATCTGGTCAGGGAGCTGCAGGAATTTCTGGCAAGTACTGGCTGTGTGCTACATGTGACAACAATTTCCCACATTCTTCATATGAATGGGCTATGGGGTAGGGTGGCACCACAGAAGCCTTTTCTTACAAAGAAGAATGTCCAAGCCCAGCTGAAGTTCGAAAAAACAAAGCACATGGGAAAATGTGTTATGGTCTGATGAAAACAAGGTTGAATCTTTTGGCCATAATTCCAAAAGGTATGTTTGGCACAAAATCAACATTGCACATCACCCAAAGAACACCATATCCACAGTGAAGCATGGTGGTGGCAGCCTCATGCTTTGGGTCTGATTTTATTCAGGTGGAACTGGAGCCTTAGAGTGGATGGAATTATGAACAGTTCCCAATACCAGGCAATTTTGGCACAAACCTTCAGGCATCCATTAGTAAGCTGAAGATGAAGAGGAAGTTCATCTTTCAGCACGACAACAACCCAAAGCACACATCCAAATCCACAAAAGCTTGGCTTCACCAGATGAGGATTAACATTTTGTAATGGCCCAGCCAGAGCCCAGACCTGAATCCAATAAAACTTCTGTGGGGTGATCTGAAGATTGTTGTGCACAGAAGATGTCCTCATAATCTGAAAGATTAGGAGCGCTTTTGCAAAGAACAGTGGGCAAATATTGCCACGTCAAGATGTGCCATGCTAATTGACTCCTACCCAAAAAGACTGAGTGCTGTAATAAAATCAAAAGGTACTGCAACAAAGTATTAGTTTAAGGGTGTGTACACTTATGCAATCAGGATTGCGAGTTTTTTTCTTTTTTTCCCCTCAACGATTTCAGTTTGTTTTTCAATTGAATTGTTCACGTTATAGTTCTGACATGATTTATCTTTGTCAAATTTCTTTACATCACAAACACCTGGCACTTTAATGGGGGTGTGAAGACTTTTTATATCCACTGTACAATTGATAAATGATGAAGCTGAAGTGCTCCTTTTGGAGTTTTTACATTTCTACACAGTACAGTGCAGACAGTTCTGAAGAATCATTTGTTGAAACTGTAATACTGCAAACACATTCTTCCCATGTTTGAAAAGCAGTGCATGTGCGTTTGTGCTGAATTACATGCTTGTGATTCAGGTCTAAATGTACACAACACACAGATGTGTCCCCACAAACATTGTACAATTTTACTAAGGAAAATAACATTTCCTATTTAGGGATGAAGTAACGGGAGAAACATACAATTGTAGATAGTGTTACAACAGGAGTAACATTTAGGTTGAGGTATTTTGGATTAGCTCTAGGTGTTAGGGCTGGTTATACAAATGTTATTCAGGTAAAGGTTAGGTTAAGGTTAAGACATAGGGCTAGAGGATATGGAAGATTGATTTCTGGGTATCAGCACACAAATGTGTGTATGCGCATGTGTGTGTAGTACATAAGCCTCTTTCTGTTTTTCACCATTAATTGGGAAATCTGATCGGCTTTGACCACTGTCGCAATACTGACTGCAGACAAGTTTGTTGAAAATGGAAAATGTTCCCCCTCTATGTAACAGAAAAATGGGCCCATCGGAATAATTTGTCTGAAACTACTAGAGCTTGTGGTAATTACTTTAATGATGTCCCCGCATGGTCACCGACTCTGAGCCATGATCAGCCAAAAGCTGATCAAGAAATAAAAGTTCAGGAGGCACACAAGGCAGAGACAATCATCTCATTAATAAATGCTAATCTAACAGGGAAAGAGCACCAAGCCCAGGCTAATCTAACAGGGAAAGAGCACCAAGCCCAGGCTAATCTAACAGGGAAAGAGCACCAAGCCCAGGCTCATCTAACAGGGAAAGAGCACCAAGCCCAGGCTCATCTAACAGGGAAAGAGCACCAACCCCAGGCTCATCTAACAGGGAAAGAGCACCAAGCCCAGGCTCATTTAACAGGGAAAGAGCACCAAGCCCAGGCTTATCTAAGAGGGAAAGAGCACCAAGCCCAGGCTTATCTAAGAGGGAAAGAGCACCAAGCCCAGGCTTCTGTGTGACTGTCAAAACCTCTCGAACTTCATAGCGTATAGGCATACTGAACACATAAAGGAGCATACAAATGTTGTAACAAGGATCAAGCATTCAATTCTGCAGAGCTGCATATGATCCCAGGTAATAAAATAAAGTAAATGCAGGTAAAACAAAACAATTTTACATAAAGTGAATAAAAACAGAACCCGTCGGTCTTAAGAGAAACAAAGCTGCCCATAAAATAATAAATAAACAAAAAGAATACGGTATATAGTACAAAATAAAATTTGGATTGGCTCAAAAGTTTGTGATGGATGAACAAACATGGCAGGCTGATTTACACAGATGTTTCCTCTCAGACCCATAACATGTGACCACTATCTTTGGATTTTAGTCTTGCCTGGCTTACTGATTTTCAGCTTGCTTTTGGTCCCTAACGCTATCCATGTTTGATTCTGATCTGCCTTGAAAGGTTGGGAACATACGTCGCTGTAACAACATCAGTGCGCTTCAGCAGGTTTTCACGTCCAGGAAATGTCTTATTATAATTATTATCTATGTATTATTTATTTCTCTGAGAAAACTCGTTTGCTGCACTCAGTCAATTCCCTTTTTGTTTGTAATTTTTCTTGTAACATCTTGCTTCCAAATCTCAGGAAGAAATTGTGGGGGAGTGGGGGAGGGTTTGGTGGTGGCAGGAAATCTGCAAATCATTTATTTACGTTTGGCATCTGCATAATGAACCAGGGAGCCAATGGTAGCCATTGCTGGCCGGAGACAGGGTGGCATGCCATCAGTTTTAATGGGGCCCGCTGAGAAAACTTCCAATCCTTCTTGACATTTCTCATAGCGAAATAAACGTGCTCTGGGTCAGAGTGTCCATTAAGAAAATAAGAGACGAACAAGTCAATTATACTTCGATGACTGCATAGCCAGGGGACCTCATTATCATGATCAGGGAAGTCCGTGCGGCTGCAGCCCTCTCCTGTGTGTAGCTCCTGATTAAGTTGTGGTAGAATGACATGGCCCTTTTTCCTCTCCATGTAGAGGATGAGGCGAAAACACAAACACGCGTGCACCCACACACAAAGTCCACCGGATCAGGACGTGCACACAAACGAAACAGCCATGCGGTAGTGTCTGGCCAGCCGACTAGAAATTGTTGACACGTTCAAAACAAAAAGTGAGAGTGTCACTGGAGATGCGGGCGGGAGGGTTTTCTGAGCCGCTCAGAGGGTCACAGAAGCCGATGCGCTAGGGAAAACAATTGTGGCAGGGGATGCTGCGATCTGTCATGTGCAGCCTGAATGCATTGCCTAGGGTTGAGGTTGGAGGGTGGGGGTGCGGGCGGAGCTCTGGCGGAGCTCTGGCGGAGGCGCGGATTCAAAAAAATAAAATCAGCAGAGCCTCGGGTTTGGTGGGCGGAGTGGTGCGTGTTTTTCCGCCCTCTATCTGCTTGGCCCGTTCGCCACTGCGAGGACACTGCGATTGGTTGACGTTGACGGGATGTGTGCAGACAGGCTACAGGGACTTGGGCTTGTCTTTCCTTGTGCTTGTGTAGTGTGCATCGCGTACCCACTCTTTCAGCAAAAGCTCTAATTAATTCATTAAAGTGCTGATCTGGAACACTGGGAATTGATCAGCAGCCAGTCCTATCTGTGAGGAATCGTTGCACGTCTCACTGGAGAAAGGTGATGGAGTGTTCTCATGTCCAGAGTTTGATGTGATATGGTGAATAACCCTCTGTACCAGCCCGTCTCCTTGTATTCTGTTGGCAATTTGGTTTTTCTTTCATTGAAGACAAGCAATTGGATATTTTGACAGGAGTAAATTAAAAGGAAACAACCAGAGGAAAGTAAATCAGAGAATAGACATGGTGGCAACTAGATGAGAGAAACTCCCAACAAAAGACTAGATGAACAATGTTGCAATTTTACTGTGTTTGACAGCATGACCAAGCTGAAGCATGCAGTCTTGCAATTGAAGAATTCCTCTCATAATCACCAATAACTAGTGAGGAAATGCTGTACATGGTGTCAAAAAAAATAATAACACTGTTTCCAGTTGTTTGAATTGATCGAAACATAACTTTTTGTAACGGCTCAGTTTTTCCCTATGTAAATGACATTATTTGTCACCACAACTCCCAAATTCCTGCCTCTGTCCACACGCAGACTGAGCACAAAGGAGCCTCACAAGGAAGGGTGTTAGTTGTATCTGCTTGCATACCTCTGTACATTGCTCTCTGAAACATGAATGATTTGATTATTTGATGACAGCTTATTTCCTAAATTTGTTTCGGCACCATATGTCTCTAATATGCAGTTCCCTTTTGTATAAAAATGCATTGCCCTGGGGTTATGAAAAGGCTGCACACTTCTCGTACCTGGGGGGGACATTGGCTTGCGAGCTCAGACATGCACACTGCACTGGGAAAAGCGCAATGAAGCGCAATCCGGCTAGTGCATGTTCAAGATAAATCTTTTTTATTGCCATTTTTTCTCATGATGAATGAATAATGCAGCTCGAGGCTACAAGTGCATTTTTTGAATATCATGGCCTCAACAAACCTACCCAAACAAGCAAAATAGGGAGATGAAAAGCACTTCTTTCATTATTTTCCAAGTCTTCAACAGTAACATCCTCGTTATTCTAATTGGTTGCCTAGTCTTGTTTTCCTGAGTGATCTTAAAATATGTACATGGTCCTCAATTCAAACAAACCTTAACCAGCTTTACAACCTGTGTCTCATCACTGTAATTGCTTTATAAGTTCATTTGACCGCATGACAGTTATGACCAAACATAGAAATTGATAGAGGTCTTATCTGGATATCCATGCCATTATACAATCTGACTAGCAGGGGCAACTCCAATAAGGCTATTTCTATTCTGAAGTAGTCCATTTCATTATACTTCAATAGCTGATCTCTACTGATGAAGCGATGGGAGTTTTGATCAGATCATGGGGCATCCACAATTGATGTTGAAAGTTCAGTACAGATGATTTTGACATTCTTCACAAGGGAAATCATGACATGTGGTCCAAGAATCAAGTGTGATAAGAAATACTTTGCTACAAAAAATTAAGGGAACATGTAATCATCACAGTTCAACACAAAGTCATTTATCTTCAGGGATCTCAATTTGTCCAGTTAGGAAACAAGCAATTGTGAATCAATGTCACCTGTTAAGGCGCAAATGACAGGTGCACTGGAGAGTGACCAAAAAAGGGAATAGTTTTACAGATGGTGCCACAGACAATTGCTCTCTCCTTATCCTTCCTGACGGATTCTTCTCTAATTTTGCATTTTGCTAGTGTCCTTGTCACTAATCGTAGTATGAGGCAGTAACTGCAGCTCGTTCAGGTTTCCTAGGTAGTACAGCTCCTCCAGGATGGCACATCCATATGTGCTGTCACAAGAGAGTTTGCTGTGTCTTCCAGTACAGTCTCAAGAGTAAGGAGGACATACCAGGAGATGGGATGTTTCACAAGGAGAACTGGACAGGGCTGTAGAAGGGCATCTGTATCTGCCCCATTGTGTGAGGAGGGAGAGGAGGAGGAGTACCGTCAAAGCCCAACAAAATGACCTTCGGTGGGCAACTGGTCTGCGTTTCTGACCAAACTGTCAGAAACAGACTCCATGAGGGTGGCATGAAGGCCACAACAACATCCTCTAGTGGGACCTGTGCTCACAGCCCCACACCATGCAGCTCGACAGGCATTCGCCAGAGAACACAAGAATTGACAGGTACACCATTGGCGCCCCTTGCTTTTCACAGATGAGAGCAATTTTACACTCTTGACAGATTTGAAAGAATCTGGAGACGCCATGGTGAACGTTATGCTGCGTGCAACATCATCCAGCATGGCCGGTTTGGTGGTGGGTCAGTGATGGTCTGGGGGGCATATCCTTGGAGGGTCACACAAACTTCAACATGGTAGCCAATAGTACCCTAACCGCTGTTAGGTACCAGGATGAAATCCTCAGACCTATCGTCAGAACTAAACCTGGTGCAATGGGCCCTGAGTTCCTCTTGGTACAGACAATGCCTGGCCTCATGCGGCCAGAGTGTGTTGGAAGTTCCTGGAGGACAAAGGCATTGACGCATAGACTGGCCCTTATGTTCCCCAAACCAAAACCGAAATCGAACTGAGAACCTCTGGGACGTCATATAGTGGTGCATCGGACACTGCCAAGTGGCGCCACAACCTGTCCAGGCGCTCACTGATGCCCTGATCCAGGTCTGGGAGAAGATCCCCCAGGAGACCATTCGCCATCTCATCAGGAGCACGCCCCAGCATTGTTGGGAGTGCATACAGACATGTGGGGGCCATACACACTACTGAGTCACATTATGAGTTGCTGTGATGAAATTCCGGTCTCAGCCCCCCCGCCCCCCGGCTAAATAAAAATAAATAAAGATTCACGCAAGCTAGAACAGCCTGTGATTTCATTTGTTTACTATGCATATTGTTTTGATTTGCATCCAGCCCTCAATTGGTTGGTGGTTTTGGTTTCCATTGACAACGTAATTTTGTTCTGAACAAAATACACAATGTACAGGTCAGATTTTGATCTTTTAATATATTTCAAGACCCAGTGTGTGATTTAAGGGTTCCTTACATTTTTTGAGAAGTGTATATATAAATAACACTTAACCTAATGCTGCCTTTTATACTCTTTACAACATGCATCAATATTCAGATGAAGGAATCACTGGGTGTTTTAGGCTAACCTTCTGTGTTTTATAACACTTACTCAGGCATTTACATTCAAAACACCCATCATACCCCAGATGTCAAGTAGAGCTCAGGACATTTCCTGGGTTCATTAAACAATTACACATAATTTATTTTATATAAGATTATTGGCAAATACTGTAAATAATGAACTTCCATTTGTAAGTACAAACATTGACATGACTCCATAATGTCTGAAATCCATTATCCTTATTTAGATAATAACCCCTCGCCGGAAAATACAGTTCTCTATAAGCAGTGCCCTAGGGCTGGTCTTTCAGGGTCTTGGGCATGCATGGCTTGACTCTAGGGCATCTTAGGGATTAATGACTCTTGCTTCTCAGAGCAGACTAAAGATTGGGGCATGAGGTCACTAATGAGGGCTAAGACACTAGTCTCCGCTAATCATGATTCTATGTATCTCATTCACACCTATGGAGAAAATGGGCTAATCACTGTAATAGTATACATGTGATTGAGATGACAATGGCAACAGACAGAAGAAAAAACTTCCTAAGCCTGGCTTTGACCCCTTATGTTTGAGCTGCCGAGAAGGGTCAGACGGAAGATTGTGGCACCAAATATTACAAGGAGAATGAGGACAAAGCACATTTTGTTTCCTGTTTCTAGTGTCTGCACCTTTAGGGGTTCCTCCATTTTTATGTAGACATCTGGGTGGGACACCCAATGTCATTGGCTAATTCCATATCATGACCCTGCTGGATAAACAGACAGCTTTTAAATTGTACTGACAGACGCCAGCGTGGAAAGTATTGTATCAAGGGGGGCTTTCTCTATAAATCTCTATGAACAAGAACAAGATTTGAAAGTAACAATTGAGGAGTCCACGATACAATGACAATTTCAAAAATCTTTACTATGCATTTTGGATTTCTTTGAGGCAGAAATAATTTCTCTTTAAAACAGCCAGTGAATGACGATGTCCTTCCTAATTTGTCATTTCAATGAAGTGAAATTATGGAGGTGTCTGAAAAATGGGAGAGGCCATGACAGGTCTTTGCTGTTAAGTGTTATTTTGGCAACCAGAGAACTTTTCATATTGGTCTTTAAAAACACCTTCAAGGTCCGTACGTCTGCATGTGTCACTGAGCCCCTCAAAAAAAGAGTTACGTTAGTATTTTTAATTTGTTTAACAATGGTCCTGGGGTCTTTAGGACATTCCCTTGTATATTCTTCAGTTCTTATAATGTGATTTGACTATGGGTTTGATTTACCTTGGCTTTATGTCTATGCTGTCAATGTTGTGCACTGAGGTGCGTGCAAATGTGTGTGCTTGCATGAGTGTGCATGAGGTGCCTGTTTGTTCGGTCCTGCCCATTGTGCTGTGGTCTACTGGCCCTGTGAGTAAACCTGTCCAGTCCAGATTTTTTCGAGCCATTTAGCTTGGCTAATGGCCATTCAGCCACGGCAAATGGCCCATCTCTACGCTCCGTCAGCCAGCCGTCATGCTGATAGGCCCTAATGTAAATATTTGGACCTGTACTCCCGCCCCCCAAAGGGACAAAACAAGTTCGTTAATTGATACACTGTGGCCCCCATCATCCTTCCTGTAACCCCTCTGAGTTTTGGGAAGGAACTGGTGTGAAGAGGGGAACAAAAGAACTACAGCAAAGAGTGAACAGGATAAGAGATTAGTCTTCTACTGTGAAGAAGCTGGTGTCACACGGTGTGCTTGGATCTTCAGATCTCAGCGGTGTGCATCTCTGGATGCGTCCTGACAAGAAGAGGCGTTTCGCTCGACTTAG
This sequence comes from Esox niger, assembly GCA_016801105.1. NCBI lineage: Eukaryota > Metazoa > Chordata > Actinopteri > Esociformes > Esocidae > Esox > Esox niger. Next base: position 62,277 of record JACXGJ010001373.1, on the reverse strand, counting down.
CTGCTCATCGCAAGGGTGGATGTGCACAAGAAGGGCGCCACTACAAAACTTTCAACTGGAGATAAAATCAACAAAGCTTTCTACACAGTTGTTATTCTTTTTAGTTCAGACACTGTCGCAGAACAAATCTACTAATGTAAGGATTGAAAAGAAATGTGAAGTACTAAAAGAAAATCACCAGCAGTGAAATCATTTGCCGCCAATTGTGACACTGAATTCCATTCAGATGATCAGCTGAGTACAGTATCTTGCAGCACTTTCTGCTCCAGGGAACCGATGCATACAGCCTTAATTTCTTAGAACAAATTCTCAGCCATATGCAAGACAATAATTCAGACGAAGAGCATGACCCTTTATGGCCACTTTGCATGCTAAAGGCAGGTTGTAGTACCAAGTCCCTCTGAAGTAAGTCAGATGTATAACCAAGTAATTTTTTTTCACTTACTCTTTGAATGAGAAAAGAGGAAGCCCAGGGGGCAGACTTACAAAATGACAGAGCCCTCCCGAAAGCTTAAGTAGGTCACAGTGTCAGAAGACTCATTTAAGCCACGTGGTTTGGGCCGGGATCACTTCACACTTCCCCATGCCCTAGCTAATTGACCATAATTGCCAAATTTACTGGTCGGTAATTTACTTTAAATTTGTTGTTTTTTCCCCCCACACCTCCTTTCCTGTATTCACTTCATAGAGTTAGAAAAGGCCTGCCCAGTCCTAAGTGTCATGTTCAATAACATGGCTGGGGACAGAACCCAATTAGCATTGTGAGCTGAACCCTCAAAAAAGACGGCCTAACGGGGACATATCCTGGGGACGTAATCTATCACGACACCAGCTTTTAATTTAAATCTGTGGGCTAGCCTCTGGTATAAGTTGTCTCAAAGGTAATATAAACTATGACCTCCTATTTGACTGCCCAATGAGTATGTTTCATGTGCATTGCTTTATTTGCTTAACAACTCGTCTATATATGTTTACCACAATGGAGTATACTCAATCTGTATTTCACAGCTGTAAATTACAAACATCCGATCATGTGAATCTACCGCACACTAATAATAAAATGTATTATTAACAAAGAAAGATTGACACAGAAACAGTGAAAATTTACTATATGTGTTTGGTACTGTTGTGTGTCGGTTCAAGTCTTGGATCAAAGTGATTATGATGTACATAGAAAAGAGAAGCCTCTAAGTACTAAATAGGCAGCAGTTTATATTTGTCATACTCCACACATGTACAATGTGTGTTATAGCCACATGTAAAATGATTGTTTATTATCACCAGAGAACCCCTCAGACAGGTGTTTCATAGCTAGGAGATCTCACTATTGATGGTCATCCTCAATAAATTACAGTTAAATGTGATGCTTAATGGCAAATGGCAGATTTGGGGGCTTTGGGCTTTCCAGGCACTCTTCAGTAGCATAAAGTTGACCCCCAAAGTCTGGGTTTGAGCCTTGATTGTGCTTCTACTTGACAATTGCTTGGCAAGCCACATGTGAGATCCAGCATTACCTTAGGTGAAGTGAGGCATCATCAGTAATTATAATTTGGTCTCATAGCCCTGTGATGAGTTGAAGCCCCAGTGAGATAAGTGTAGTCATTAACTACCATGCGACTTCCTGGTTGGATGTGCAAAAAAGCCGAATGGCTTGGCGCTGATGCCCAGGACTAAGACTTGACACAATCTTCAACTCTCCTGAATCCATAGGGAGTTGTTGCAATGAGTCTGCGACATAGATATATTAGATATGTAAAAAAACTGAGGGCAGAAAGGGGTAAAAACTACAAAAATAACTTGTTGGTATTGAGAGAAACTGTCACCTGATCTCTTCAAATACACAAAAGATAGCACTAAGGGACAGGAGAGGATGAGGGATAGATTCCAAGACAAGTTCCAGAGAACAGATAAAGGTTTGGTATTCATTCTAGAATTAGGCGGTCAGGGCTCACCAAAGATCCCACAATTATTTTTACACATTTTACTTGGCAGACACTCTCATCTGGAGTTAAGTATAGGATAAATTAGGATTAATAATCTTATTCAAGTACAGAAGTAAAAGATTTTATTAACTTGTTGTCTCTGAGATTCAATCTAGCAACCTTTCTGGTGGTGGTAAATTGCTCTAACAGCCAGGTTATCACACCAATGACATGTACAATATCTTCACTTGTGCTCTGCAGCCTAAAGAGGGGTCTTCTCTTCAAAGATCTCTTTCTAATTCTCCCTCTACCTCCTAGTGTGATCCTCTCTCTTCTAATCGCCTCCATCTTTAATAGCTTCTATGGTGGTAGTGGTACGAAGACTCGGTGCGGACCTTCAGATCACATTACCTCAGGCCAGTCCAGATTTGAGTTGCTGGACTTGGAACCTTATGATCCTGCGGGCCAAGCTTAATGGGGTACCAGAGTCCCAACCCGCCTCAACCAGCCCAGCACATTAGCAACACTCGAGCCAAATAACGTCCTGGCCCATCACAGCAGCCCTTCAGATGGACTGGCTGCAAATGTGAGGCGGCACCGCTGGGCCAGAGACCTGCATGAGTTTCCCATGGCCCAAGGGTCCGTGACATCAACGGCCAGCCTCATCGCCCAAGGCCACCATCATCAGATCGGGAGGCCGACCCAGAGAGGGCCCGAGTGGCCGGAGAGTCTGATAACAGTGACATCATCACGATCATGATGGAGTTAACCCTCCACGGAAAAGCTGCCAGGCGTCGCCCTTGGCAAAGAGGAGTGGACTCTGGTGGCGGAGCCGGTCCACTCTGCCCTCAGGGGAAAGAGACGAAGTCGAGAGAGAAAGAGGCAATTTTCAACAAGAGATATTTTTCTGGGTGAAAGATGCTTCTTTAACAAGCCCTTTGTTTGGGTACAACAAGCCACCATATTCACTGCCAACTCAATCGATAAGAAAAAACGAGGGAAAATAGGGAAAAATAAGGCCTTGCACCAAACATACAATGTTTATTCGACTTTGATCACACTGGATGCTTGCAACACCATGTTTGTGTGTTTAATTGCCACTGTAGGCCAGTTAAAAAAGAAAAGTACAATCTCAATATATAAAGTTTTCTGAATTGAATGACTGAAATACTAACTTAAATATAAAATATTAAGTTCTCTGATGTTGATTAGCTACATTTTTACTAAGCTCATCAAAATCCAGTTTTCCATTATGTGAAGCCTGGAGAAGTACATAACACAAAAAAGTTAAATAAGTTTTTTTACCTGCTATAAATTCCTAGCTAATTGTCAAAACAATCTAATTGTTAACAAATCTTTCTTTTGGGGAGCTCCAGTAATGTTCAGCAGATATCTTTTGTAGATGCAATTGCGCATAAAGATAAAGGGTTGGGATGAATACATTTTTCACTCTCTGCTAAATGCACTCTACCCTATCTGAATGTAGTGACAAACAAAACACATCAATGATTACGCATGTATGAAAATATAAAATTATGAAAAAAAACAGACCTTCAACATGCAAGATTAGCGTGTAGCCTGTTTCTTTATCCTGCGTGAGCAGAAACAGAGGCGTGTCTGTGAGCCTAATCTACAAGCCCACTTATGGAATATCAGTCAAAGAAATTAGGGCCATAACATCACAGTTCAGTGTAATGGAAGCCAACAAGTTGACAGGGAACTAGTGAATATGTGGTGCGCGCTCAGTGGCTGAAAAAATAGGCAAAACTTGTAGGTTGACTAGTCCTTTATCTGATTGGATTACTGTTACTTAGACTAAACACAGTCAAGAATGAATAACTTCAATTCTTTTTAGCTCATTCTGTATCACTCTCACTCTTTTCATCCCTGTTTTTCTCGTTCTCTCTCTTTCTCCGACTCATTAACCCTCCTTATCCCTCTCACTGTCTCTCTCATTTTCTCACTGTCTATCTCAGAGCGCTTTGTGGGTGGGAGAGGAAGAGATAGATTGGAGATTCACTTTCCTAATTTAAACTCATGTACTGTACATGTATATCCAACCTGGTCTCATTAGAATATGAGCACTATTTTACGTAAATCTTTGACATCCGAATTAGAAAGATTTATTACGTTAGGTGAAGTAACATTAGAGTAATAATCCAGAACAAAAAAGCGATTTGCAGGCTGTGTTTCAAGCCCCCACCCTACAGCACCACAGATGGGTGCACTACCTGCCGCTCCAAACAGAAACTTCCTATTAGGAGCGTAGTGGTGTGGCAAGGTCAATATGTTCAAAGTGATTCTCTTTTTAACTATAACCCAAAACTTAACCTTAACCCCAGTGCTGTGATACCTAACATTAACTATAATGCTAAAATGCATTTATTACATATTGTAACAACATTGGGGAGGCCATTACTCATCCTGCTAGCTAGATCACTTATTTCTGTATGCAGCAGTGGGTTGGATGCCCATCTGTAGAGCTGAATGTTGCCAGTTTGAAACACGGCTTGGATTTTTTTTGCAAATATGTCATGTATGATACGTTATAGTAGCGTTCGTAACATATGATACGTTTGTCTAGTGTTCGTAACATATGATATGTTTCAATAGCATCCATAACATATGCTACGTTTTATCCAAACTGTAATGATTTATACATTTTGGTAGCACATTGTAATGTAACCTAACGTAACGTATCATACAAAATAAGTTACTATTGATTTACATAAAATAGTCTACATTTTGTAATGGGACCAGGTTACTATATATGATAGCTTACATGTACAAATCAAAATGTACGCACTGGATTTTGCACTTATGCTTGAAAACTTGAATACGCTCTGTCTCCAAACGTATGGGGTCAGTGGCTATTGTTCAGGGGCATGGATGAATTGAATGTCAGTTGAGCAGGGCCTTGGCACCTCCTAGCAGTAAGAGAAACAGGCCTCTGTCTGTGCCATAAAACTACTAAGAAACCATAAGAAACTGTTTTCTAGGAGGAGGCTCTTAAACAGCAGGGGGTTATTATAACTTACATCCTACAGGTGAACAGAGCTCAATTCCTTATTGGGAAGAGCCTAGTTAACTAAAGTCCCCATATAGAAACTGTCCAAATTGATATATCTCAGCCTTTACCCGGGTTGTCTGGGCCACCGGCATTCTATGATTTGTGCAGCCTTGCATTTTTAGACTACCCCGTAGTGGCGACTATCCCTTATACGTACATTCTGTAAATGCTAGTTCCGTCATCTGTACTGTTGGAAGAGAATACAAGCTTGAAACTTGAAATGCATAAACAGAACAATCTGTCATGACATTACTCTTTTGGTCTCTTCTGTCATGTTGTGATGATTGTTCCCGTGGATCCCCTTAATTAAACTTGAAATAATCAACTGTTATATGAATGACTGAGAGGTTCTTATTTTAATAATTAAAAAAAATGTCCAACTTCCACATTACTGTCAGTTGCTATCGATAAGAAGAGCATGCGTGAAATTATTATATGATCAAATGTAAATCTGGCACATGCAGCACTTTCACCTAACAGCCTACACAGATTACAGACAAGGGGAAAAAGCTGTTCTTTTACAACCCACTCTCCTATTCATCCCTGTTATCATTTTGAGACAGCCCGGTGATCCTGCTTCGTTTTCAATTAGGCCGCTGGCTGTTTACAGGTATTGTGCCAAGGCTGTTGGGCCTATGTACCCTGCCCTCGACACCATTGTGCCTGCCGACAATGGCTAATTAGCTATCCGCCCATGTTCGGATAGGAGGGCAGAGTGGCAGGCTGATTTCACATAAACCCAAACACACATATCCTTGTATGCAAAGGCATACAAGCACACACAAGGAAACACTCAAAGAGACACACACACACCGCTAAACAGACACACATCACTTTCCCCTGGCTGAAGGAAAACGCAGCTGCAATCATACGCTGCTACGAGTCAGTTTGCACTGGACATGGAGCTTTGAACTGTCCTCATCCTTATCTGTAGTATATTAACCGTCTCCTAAAACCATTATCATTGAAATTTGAAAGTGGGTTTGGGGGAAAGTGATCGGGGGCATTCAACTTAAGGTAAAATGGCTGATCACACATGTTATTTCAAAGCCAGGGAGGTGCTCGGTGGAAAGTCATAGGTGCAGATCAAATACTCGTTTGCTTCTAAATTTCAATGTGTTTGAATCTAGTTTAGAATTGTTTTTCAATGCACCACAATGTAACCTAATTTTGCAACACTCTTAATGGTCAAACGCGGTTCGCTCACTTATTTGTTACATGAACTCTGATTTACTAAAGGATAAAACACTCAAGTGTGTGTCAAATTTTGTCATTTCCAACCATATTTCCAATCAAGTGTGTGCCACATTATTATCGACATAATGTGGATAACTGTGTGTATCAGTGCGTGTGTTTAAACTTGTGTTTTTGACTAGGTGCATCGTCGAGACTTGTAGTCGTTTTTGGTACGTGGACACTGCAGTGAAAGAGTTAAGAGTCCCACCTTATGTGGATTCTCTGCAAACCCATTCCTGCTTGCTATATTATCGCTGCCACTGGTCAAGCTGACTATTCACGGCAGGCCAAAATGACCCCCAGTCCACTGGGAAATGTCTCGGTACTCCCGACGGACAGTCCGCCACTGCCTCTGGTTGAACAATGCCACAGTCAGAATAACATCAGCATGACGTCAAAACAAAGTTCTTTGCCCATTGGGAAACAAGCGGTGAGTACTGGAGGTGGGGCTGTTGTTCACGTATCACACAGACCCTTCAGCAGGTAAGTAGATAAAATGCCAGATGGATTTACATACCACAAGTGAGGCAGAGAAAGAACCACCTCGTCCATTGCAGCCACATCAAAGGAGACCAGGTTATTAACGGGGGATGGAGAGCACTGGAGGCTGCGTTACCATCACGAGCTCTTCCACGTTCATTTAGAACCAACAACACATGCATACGCATCCGACGATAACACAGCCACCTAGACACACAAGAGTATGTACATACCAACTATGTCCTATCTTTATTATCGACATGGTGGAGCTACTCGACTGTCGGTGCCTTTCACAATTAATTAGGCAACTTATTGAGCTCAAGATGCAATATGCATGTTAATTTAATGGGTTCTCTGATTTGCGGGGAAAACAGGGAAAATGCTTTGATGTTCACCAAACTTGGCAGTCAATCGTCAGTAGCACACAATTGCAGAATTAACGAAGACAGGAAAAACAATGGTCGGGCTATTGTTTCAAATAAATGCATACTAATATGGCTCAAACATTAATGTAAATGTTATATGAATAAATAGGCCTACCTTTAATTTGGTCAGTCTGTATTCTAGTCCTTGATTTATGTAGAACGTAATCCTGCTAACCCCAAAAAGGTTTATGATACAGCATAATAATCAATGAGAATTTGCATTTTAAATTAAGTTACTTATATAACAGCTCTAAACACCGAATCAAACTGACTTGGATGAGACTGCAGGCATGTCTGCAGATTATTAAATCAATTAACTAGAATTCTTCTATCCAGTCATCTCACCACGTTCGACTAGTCTCACTGCAGCTCAAGCACACAATCATCTGACAGTTTCATGTTTTTCAAATGTTCAAAATGTTATCCCACCTATCATGCATGTGCTTCTATGCATTTTAAAGTATGTTGCAAATGATCCTGCCTTTCAAAAATGGTCTACAATTTAAATACGTTTCTGCTGCAGACATTTAAGGAATATCTACTCGCCCACAAGTGAAGGTAGGCCTATGCATCTGTAGTAGGCTAGGGCCTATATCAAAGAGAAATGTAAAACACGTTTGTTGTACAGTGGAGCAGATTTGAAACATTGAGGTCAAATGCAAATAGTGTCTTACTTGTATAGTTCAGCATGTGTTGATCCATCTGGAGCGGTAGCTGGAAGTGAATAATCAGCACAAACCGCGCAAGCATGTGCTGACCGTCTAAGTCGTAAGGGTGGGAAAATATTAAGCTTTGCCATGAGTTCATAGTTCACACTAACAAATATAACCATATAAAGAACGTATCCTTTGTAAGCGTATTCTGACACTTCTTTTTAAAATCAAACCATAAAAATAGTACCTGCATGGCTAGGCCTACAAGACAATATAGTAGCAACGTTTCCATTTTAAGTAGGCTAATTGTCATAAATGTGTTTATATAGTATATATTTTGCTGCATTAGCCTTTCGCTTAAAGATAAAGGCAGTGTCGAGGTCAAAACCTGCAGCTATTTTTTTCATTGGCCAGAAAATGAACAGGCTTTGGTTGCTTTCGGGGTAGGCTGTCTCCTCTAAATTGAAACACAAATTAATTAAACACGACTTTAGGCCGTGATCACACGTGTCATGTTTAATTTGGAGTGGAATCACATGGGGTAAGAAGCCTCTTCTAATTATGGAGAAGTTGTCAGCCCTTTCGCATTTGCTTGTTATCTGCGCGCGGTACCCGCCCGGGAAACAACAGGCTGTCGGAAACCTGTGCCAACCATTGCCTCACAGGCAAAAACCTGTGCGATGCGCTGGACGCTCGAGCAGTCTAGAACCAAGACGTCTCGATATATTGTACACAGAATCAGTCAAGGGAATTGCCGGTTAGGGTTTTTATGCTTACACATTTTCTTTGTAAAGGACACGTACAATTGTGTGTATGGGAATTGAGAAATGAGTTGGTCCCCTATAAACCTAGCGGATGAAAATAATGTATTCTCAAAGTATTCTCAAAACATTTCTGTAGCCGGTTTGATTTAGATATATTTGACATTGCGATGTTTGGGGTACATTTATATGGCTTATTAGAATACATGACTAGGATATGACCGGTATGTTATTCACATTTACATCATCCTTAAGGGGTTATGAATTTTAAACATAGTTGGCATGTATGGTTCCTATTCAACCATATATATGTTCGACCCATTTGTAGGCTATTGGAATCCAAAAATAGCCATGTGGTCGGATGTTAGGTAAAAAAACGGAGATGACTGCGGTGATTCCGTGGTCTGGTGGAGATGGGTCGGTTAATCACCACGGTAAATACAGTTTCATAGACACACATTCAGTATTCGACTACGCCCAAGCCCAGATAAAACTCTTAGGCCAATGGACAGCGGAGTCCCTGACAAGTTTACGTACAAGTACAGGTGAACTCAGTACTTAGGGACCGGGGTAAAAGTGCAGTCCACAGAACGATGTTTTTTATGAAGTGGGTAGCTTATTACTTATAATCGATTTTTCGAAAGTGAATGTCTCAATTTTGATATTTCACAAATCTCCCTCGATCTGGGGCTCCACGCAAGTTCTCAAAATGATCACAAGAATGGTGAGAAAGAATCCGAGAACCACACGGGGGACCTAGTGAATGACTTGCAGAAAGCTGGGACCAAAGTACCATCAGTAACACTACGCCGTCAGGGACTCAAATCCTGCAGTGCCAGACGTGTCCCTCTGCTTAAGCCAGTACATGTCCAGGCCCATCTGAGGTTTGCCTGAGAGCATTTGGATGATCCAGGAGAGGATTGGGAGAATCTCATATGGTCAGATGAAACCAAAGTATAACTTTTTGGTAAAAACTCAAATCGTCGTGTTTGGAGGAGAACGAATGCTGAGTTGCATCCAAAGAACACCATACCTACTGTGAAGCAGGGGGGTGGTAACATCATGCTTTGGGGCTGTTTTTCTGTATAGGGACCAGGACGACTGATCCGTGTAAAGGAAAGAATGAGTTGGGCAATGTATCGTGAGATTTTGTGTGAAAACCTCTTTCCATCAGCAAGGGCATTGAAGATGAAACGTGGCTGGGTCTTTCAGCATGACAATGATCCCAAACACACCGCCCGGGCAACGAAGGAGTGGCTTCGTAAGAAGCATTTCAAGGTCCTGGAGTGGCCTTGACAGTCATCAGATCTCGACCCCATAGAAAATCTTTGGAGGGAGTTGAAACTCTGTGTTGCCCAGCGACATCACTGCTCTAGAGGAGATCTGCATGGAGGAATGGGCCAAAATACCAGCAACAGTGTGTGAAAACCTTGTGAAGACTTACAGAAAACGTTTGACCTATGTCATTGCCAACAAAGGGTACATAACAAAGTATTGAGATGAACTTTTGTTATTGACCAAATACTTATATTACCGAGGAATTTACCAATAAATTCATTAAAAATCCTACAATGTGATTTTCTGGATTTTTTTCCTCATTTTGTCTCTCATAGTTGAAGTGTGCCTATGTTGAAAATTACAGGCCTCATCTTTTTAAGTGGGAGAACTTGCACAATTGGTGGCTGACTAAATACTTTTTTGCCCCACTGTATGTGTTCCTCTTGTCCAGATGAGAGAGTGCGGAGTGGAGTATCAGAGCAATGGCAAGTGTCTACTAAAGACTTATCTCTTCAGCATGGTCTATGATTAAGTGCAGTCTGGCCCAGGGGTGTGAAGGTGACCAGCAAGACTTGGTACTGTCCACCCCTGCTGTCTTGCCAGGTGGGCTCTTATCGCCACTGGGATGCCCTTCCGGGCCGGAGTCACTGGCTTATTGTTGTCTCCTTATTGCTCCCATCAAGCAACTTGGGTTGAACTCTGCTGGCAATACTCACCCTTCATTTCAGGGTGGTTGCGGTTGGTGGGTGTCCCTTTGGTTGATGCTTGGCAATGTGGGTGGATTGATTTCTTGCTTGTTGGGCCCTGTCCGGGGCCTTCCCTGGATAGGGCCACAGTGTCACTGGACCCCCTTGACTCAGCCCCAAGGTTTTATGCGGCTATATTATTGTGCCGGGGGAGTTCTCCTCTGCTCAGTTCTCCTTCTTCACTGTAAATGCTTGTGGATCTAAGGAATGCACTTTTCCCTATGTCTTGCCCTGTTTAAACTGAGGAGGACATGTGGTCTTGGCCCAAACCTCCGGAGTACCAGGCTTGAAAGACTTGTTGCTGTCCCTGTCCAAAGTCCTCCTTGTTGTGTTGCAGATCAAGTTGATACCCGACGATTCCAGCTGCCACTCTGCTGAGCCCCCCTCCCCCCGGGTTGTTCCTGTCCTTGCCCATCTGGTCATGCTTCTGACCTGGATTAAGTTTAATAGACTCCGGACCCTATATTTATTTATCATAACTTGTACTCTTAATGTTCTCCCAGCTCAGGCAGAAGAGAACTAGTCACCGGTCTCTGGGTTTCTTCCTAAATTTCGGAAGTGTTTCCTAGCCACTGAAATTCAACACTTTTGTTGTTTGCTCCTTAGGGTTTCAGGCTTGGTGTTTTGTAAAATCACTTTGTGACAACTGCTGATGTAAAAAGGACTTCATAAATACATTTGAATGATTGATGTTTTCTTAAAAAAACTCTTATTTTGTAAAAAGAAAGAAAGAAAAAATTGTTTGTACCCTCATAATCAGGAAAGTTTTTTCCAGCCGAAGTGGACTTCAATCAAATTATGTAATCATTATATACATAATAGTGTGTTATCTTCCTTCTCCATTCCTAAGTATCTAACTTGATGACGCTTTATGACATGATAGTGAGATTTGAAATATGAATAATTTAGAAAATGGTCAAACATATTTTACAAAGCAGTATACCATATGCATTCCCCAAATGTAATGATTTATGTTTGTGGGGGTAGATTATCGCTTTAAATGAACTTTTCCATCTTTTGTATTTTTCTTCTTTTGCCACAGAAAAATGCAAATAATTTTATGTCTGTCTGATTTTGAAGATTGAAAACCACTGTAGTGTTTCCCTACTAAAGTGATTAATAAACACAAATCTGCATACAAATTATTTACCTAGAGACTGCAGTAGACAACGTGAGTTATCTAAGGCAAGTCAGTAAAGGCAGAAGTAAACTTATAACATTAAAATCTGATTAAACTTATGACATTAAAAGTATTATGTCAACGTTTTCAAAAGGAAACTTTAAGATATTACCTAAAAATCCATACTTGTTATATTGTGAAAAAACGAAGTTGAGGCTCTTAGATAATTTGATGTAGAACATTGGTTCTCAACTCCAGGCCTGAGTCTACTGCTGGTTTTCTATTCTACCCTATAGTTAATTGCATTCACCAGGTGTCCCAGGTCTAAATGAGTCAATATTGAGAGGGCTAGAATTGAGAACCACAGAGTAGAATGGACTGATTTGAGGTGAATATCTCAATTTGGAAAAGCGATTTCAAAAGGAAACATGAAAATATTAGCTAAAAACCCATTATGTCGTCAAAAATCGAAGTTCAGGTTCTTGGATAATGTCATGTAGAAATACTGATGCAATTTGGGATGCGTTTCTTAACAGTTTAAACACTATTTTAAGTAATAATTTACCAACTGCATATCATAGAAGCTGTGAGGACTGCACTTTCACGCTGGTCCCTAACTACTTTCCCGCGGTCCACCTCTCCGCACACCCGAAGTTATTTAGTTACTTTGGAGTGGGCGAATGGGTGAAGATTCATCTTTACCACGTTCAGTTAATAATGATCCCTGCAAAGCAAATGGTCTGACCTTTACTGCAGCCTGAGCCAGAGGCCATGGATTCACCCATAACATTGAATAAAACACGTGTAATTGTTTCTCGCTTGCTTTATCGGGAGCATTTACTGGTCTCTTCAGCAGTGTAGGCTAATGCAGTGGCCTTGACACATCACACCATTTCATCCTGGAGCGTAGGGCTGTGTTCAGAGTTTTACCGTGGAACACTTGTTACGTTATCACCAATCATTTCACTCATTGAAGCCGGAGCGTCAGTTCGGGTGAGTGTTTTCATACCTGTTATTGGATTTCAACGGTGATCAATGAGGTGGCTATTGCAAACGCAACTGACACCACTGTGCTATATACATAAAAAATATCAATTTTGTTCCCTTATATTCGATCTGCTTATTTGTGAGACTGTATGAATGAATCTTTACTGTTTAGGCCCGATTGTCTTAATTTCCTCGTATAACCCCTTCGTACCGGAATTTCATAGGGCTTCTAACCGCATTTTAAAGTAAAACACTGACTACAACGGACAACTCTATTTTTTAGCTCAATAGGGAACTCCTTTTTTATTCAGTAGGCTATGGTATATATCTATCCTCTATTTCCCCTGTCAGATAGGTGACATGTAGTCTTCGGTGTTTAACTTATGATTAACTTTGGGAGAATATAATATAGGGAAAAATACACTTTTGATGATTAACACATTTGCTTAGATTCCTTGTAAAACAAGCTGACCTAGACACGATTAATTTTAATAGTATGCCTACGAACGGTTGGAAATATTCTCGTTTATACTGTACACGGAATATTGTAAAAGGGAGCCATCTACTGTTTATAGTGAAATAAAAACTATACGGAATCTATTTCTCTCCAACGACAAAGATCAAGGTCACGTGTACTATTCGGGTACTTGATTATAAAAATATACAGTACCAGTCAAAGGATTGGGCACCCCTACTTATTCAAGGGTATTTCTTTATTTTTACTTTTATCCTCATTGTAAAATAACAGTGAAGACATCAAAATGATAAAATAACATGGAATCATGTAGTAAAAATTTTTTTTTAAACAAATCAAAATACACTAATATTTTAGAACCTCCAAACTAGCCACCCTTTGCCTTGATGAAAGCTTTGCATACTCATGCAAATCAGTTTTATGAGGTAGTTATCTGGAGAATATGTACATTCTAGCTAGAATACGTACAGCTTGCATAGTTTGTTTCAGTCCAGTCAATATCTTGACAGTTTCCTCCAACCTTGTGTTTACCTGCTCCAACTGTTCCATCAAATCTTAAATGTGCACAACACATTTCAGCAGCGTTCTACTCAGACTTTTAGTTTTACAATGAGGTATTATGTATAAATATTATACATTTATTTATCAACCCCTATCCCAGATATAATATTGGCAATGCTGTTAGATCATTAGTCCAGACATTTTCTCCTAGCAAATTACATGACATATGTACTATAAAAAAGCCACATATATAGTGAAGTAAAAACTATACAGAATCTATTTCTCTTCCACGACAAAGATCAAGGTCACGTGTATTGTTAGGGGAACCACCACCCCGGTCTGCCACTCCTTAGACACTGCCCCCCGACTCCTTTGCCACTGTGGAGCTCACTACCTCAGGGACTTCTGCCAAGGAGATTGACGATACTTCCCCATCAGCCTCCAGCTCTGCCTCTACTAAAGAGGGTGTTTTAGTGGGATTTAGGAGTTCCTCCAAGTGTTCATTCCATCGCTTAATTACCTCCTCAGTCAACAGTGTTCCATCCTTACTGTACACAGCTTGGACGGTTCCCCGTTTCCCCCTCGTGAGGTGGCGGACGGTTTTCCAGAAACACCTTGGTGCCCACCAAAAGTCCTTTTCCATGGTTTCCCACACCCACTGTTTTGCCTCTTTCACGGCAGAGGTCGCAGCCCTTCGGGTCCACCGATGCTCTGCAACTGTCTCCGGAGTATTCCGGGATAACATATCCCAGAAGACTTCTTCAGTCAGACAGCTTCCCTGACCACCGGTGTCAACCAAGGTGTACGAGGGTAACCGCCCCTTGAGGCACCTAAGACCGTTAGACCACAGCTCCCCGCCACAACTTCAGCAATGGAAGCTTTGAACATTGACCATTCAGTTTCAATTACCCCCAACCTCCACAGGGATGTCAGAAAAGCTCCGCCGTAGGTGTGAGTTAAAGATCTTTTGGACAGGGGCCTCCTCCAGATGTTCCAAGTTCACCCGCACTACCCGTTTGAGCTTTCCTGGTCTGTCCAGAGTCTTTCCCTACCCCCTGACTCAACTCACCACCAGATGGGGATCGGTTGACAGCTCCGCCCCTCTCTTTACCCGAGTGTTCAAAACATGCAGCCTCAGATCTTACAGGATTCCATTCAGGGTCTCCAAGAAGGCTGAATACTCCGAACTGCTGTTCGGGGCATACGCACAAATAACAGTCAGATTCCCCCCCCCACAACCTGTAGGCATAGAGAAGCGACCCTCTCATCCACCAGGGTAAACTCCAACATTGCGGCACTTCAGCGGGGGCTTATGAGTATCCCAACCCCCGCCCACACCCTGGGCAATTTCAGAGAAAAATAGAGTCCATCCCCTATCCAGTAGTATGGTTCCAGAACCGAGACTGTGTGTGGAAGTAAGCCCCACCAGATCTAACTGATAACGCTCCACCTCCCCCACAAGTTCTGGCTCCTTCCCCCACAGAGAGGTGACGTTCCACATCCCCCAGAAAAAATTATACCAATACATTGAAACAAACAATTAACATTATCCAACTGACAATCACACATGCCAAGACAGATACTTCACTCTTCCTTGTTGTCAGAAATGAGTCTGAGTGGTCTTCAAGACAGACACTTTACTCTTCCTTCAATTCTATCTTCACCTTCCTCTGCCTTTGGACCCATTGCTGCACCTGGACATGGACAATTTAAAACCAGTATAATTTCTTTTAACCATTTGGTTCAATTCGTTCATAATTTATTTATCACTTACAATTTTGTAAAATATCTTGTTGAATCATAACTTGTGGAACTCAGTAAAAATATTTTATTTAGAGAACTTAGGTGATTTGATGTTCAGCTATGTTTGAAAAAAGTTACCAACCAAGGTAGTTAGCAGTTGACTTACTGTACTGAAGCTTGCTAACGTTTGAGCTAACGTTAGTTGTCTTGCTAGATAGTAATGTAATTTGATGGGAAATACCAAAGTGATTTTAGTTATATAACAGATAGTTATCTATCTACTTTGTAAAGAAATTAAATGCGCTTACCTGAGATTCCTTGTCCAGAAATGATGTCGGCTTAACGAACTAAACTGATGTTTGTTTTACAGGACCATTTGCTAGCAGCAGTAGCTAGTTAGCCAGATAAACCTTAAAAGAACTTGCGCTACCTGCAGTAGTTTGCTAGGTATATCACAGTACTATACAGTAGCTACACAACTACATTTGAAAATGTATAGATTAGAAAACTAAAATATGAATAAATTATTATAATATTTCTAAATATCATTTACTACTAATGTAGGCTAACCACAGTAGCAGAAGAGTACTGGTGAAAACTCAGACATGACTAAATCAGAACATAAATCAGAATTATCTGAAACAGAAGTAAAATGAACGTGCTATAGCCACTGGTTATGTCTGCTGAGATTTTGTAAACTTCTGACGACTATTTATGAGTGCAAACTATAACAAACAAGAAATGGCGGGACGCTTGATCTGTGGCACATCAGCGCGTGCACAGTTTACAATTTGTTTACTCATTCCGTCTGTGTTGTGGGAGGTTATATAGAACAGTTTGAATTGGTCTGAATTGCGGAAATATTTGAAATATTTGGATTACATGGTTTCCGATGTGGTGGCAGTATTGCAAGCAAAGTATGTTTTAGCAATGAAAATAGGAGTACATTTTTCCAGGGTATGGTTGCGTAAGATCGTTACCAAACTGGTACGAAAATTGTTACATTGTCAGTACGTCCTGTAATTACGTTTTTGCTACATCTTGAGCAGGTAAGGAAGATTACCAATTGTAAGGTAATTCATTTCCTTCAGATAACATTGGAGTTACGTAGGATCATTACCAACCCGGTACATAAGTATTTACTTTGTCAGTACATCGTGTAATTACGCACCTGCGACCTGCCGAGGAGGTTGCCACAATGTTTTGAGAAGGGAATGTCATGGCCTTACCAATCCATAATGTCATGGTTGGTTGTGGATACGAAACGTTTTGCCTGGAAAGTAAGATGATTCTGTTTGGTGTGCTTCGCTACTTTATATGAGCTGTTCTGGTCATTTTTGACAAAGCAGAGCTCTGACTCCTACATATTGCTTCCAACTTTGTGCCTGTTTGTTGTTGGTATGGCATAAGTCATCAAAATACAAATAACGGATGTATAAATGCAATTAACTTGATAGAGAAACATTTTTAGAAGCTAAAGATGACAACAACAAAAGGGAGAATTGTGGGGAGAAAATGTGTTCCTGCTGTGAAATTGCTGGAATATACTTTATTGGAGGTAAATGTAATTTACTTCCAATAAAGTAATTATACGATGTGTAGTTTTACAATATAAATCAGTTTTTTACAGTTTTTTTCTGGTGCCCAGGCTGCCAGTAATTTCCCGTAAATTTATGATCACTGGTTGGCCGATTTAAGTTTAAAGGAGCTTTTACTGTTGCTACTCCAGTATTGTAAAATAGCCTACCTTTATATATAAGGTCTTCTATTAGTGGCAATGTTTGAAAAATCCCACCTTAAGACCTATCTTTTTTCTTTAGCATTTTAGTCTGCCAATGGGTAGGAAGTTTTTGTTTATGTATGTCATGTCCTATGAAAATATGTTTAGTTAGCTATATGTTTTTTGCATGTTTTTGCTGTCCTAGATATTTTGATTGTACGGCACTTTGGTTGACACTAGTTGTTTGCTTTATAAATAAATGTGACTTTGACATTTTTCGGTTTAACTGACCTTCATATCATATTCATGTAAGTAATGATGGACTGTTGGTTCTCTTTGATTATTTGACCTGTTCTCGCCATAATATGGACTACTACAATACAGACATAATGATAGTTTTCTGTATACCAACTCTAACACATTAAGAAAGGAAAAAAATCTACAAATGTACTTTTAAATAGAGGCACCTCAGTGCTGTAGCCGAAACCACGTGAAGCGAGACCGATTCAAGGCCAACACCATAGCAAATCAAGTTTGAGTCAATACCAAGACTGATGGGGTCGAGAGAGAATGACCACCAGGGAAATGCAATTCAGATTCAGTCAGTTTTCTTTCTATACTGAAACTATACTGCTACTAGTTCACAAGAACATAATGGGTTCTTTAGAAATATATTCTCTTTTTTTATTAGTGTCTAAAAATCCAAACAAAATACACTGCTCACGTAATCATTGAAGTATAACAACAAGTCACTGAAACTTCTGGGATATCAAGCTGTCCCGTTAGGAAGCATGAGCGATTGTAAATCAATGTCACCTATTTTGGTGCAAATGAAAGTGACACGAGGGGCAGTGTAGAGGTAAGGCAATCCCAAAATGGGAATGGCTTTACCGATGATGAGAACAGACAATTACTCTCTCCTTATCCTTCCTGACGGATTCTTCTCTACTTTAGCGTTTGCTAATGTCCTTGTCACTACTGGTAGCATGCCGGTACCTGCAGCCCATTTAGGTTGCACAGGCAATCCAGCTCTTCCAAGATGGCATGTCCATATGTGCCATCGCAAGGTTTGCTGTGTCTCCCTGCACAGTCTTGAGCATGGAAGAGATACTAGGAGCAGGGCCGTTACAGGGGGAGAGCTGGACAAGGCCGTAGAAGGGCAACAACCCAGACTCCATGAGGGTAGCCCAATGAGAGCCCAACGTCCTCTAGTTGGACCTGTGCTCACAGCCCAGGACCGTGCAAATCGATTGGCATTCACCAGAGAACACCAGAATTGGCTGGACTGCCATTGTTGCCCTGTTCTCTTCACAGACGAGAGCAGGTTCACACTGAGCACATGTGACAGATATTTTGCTGCCTGCAACACCATTCAGCCTGATCGGTTTGGCCTGATCGGTTTGGCTTATGGTCTGGGGAAGCATATCCTTGGAGGGTCGCATAGACCACCTGCTAGCTAACGGTACCCTGACGGCTGTTAGGTACTGGGATCAACTCCTCAGACCCATTGTCAGATGCTGGTGCAGTGGGCCATGGGTTCCTCCTGGTGCAGGTCAATGCCTGGCCTCATGTGGCCAGAGTGTGTAGGCAGTAGCTCACTAATGCCCTAAATCTAGGTCCAGGAGGAGATCCCACAAGACAACATTTTTCTGTCTCTTCTGCAGCATGCCCAGACATTGTCGGGAGTGCATACAGGCACGTGGTGACCATACACACTACTGAGTCACATTACTTGTTTTTAGGATGAAATTCACGCAAGTAGGAACAGTCTGTGTTTCAATTGTTTGCTCATCACTATTTGTTTTTAATACATCCATGAAACTACCATAAAAGTAAACAGTGATTATGTACTGTCAGATTTCAAATGCAAAAGGTTAGATAAAACTAAATAGAACCAAATTAAATGCTTGGCTGCACTGTCATAATAATTAGAGTGTTGCTGTATATATGATGTGAACAAGGAAGTCGTATAGATTACAGACACAGTGCACATTCAACACATTCAAGTGCGGTGTAGCAAAAAGGTGAGTCTTTGGTAGTACTATACAAAAGGTGAGATAAATACCCACCCTTCCAAAATGCTTTAGTTAGTTAACTAGCTAGCAACAGTGTGGGAAGCTGTTCACATTATAGAGCAATATCTAGCTAGATTTTAGTAACAGAAAGTGGCCAGCATAAAACGGCTGGCAAACTACTTAATGTTAGCACACAACAGTTGGCAGTCTAAGGACAGCTGGCAAGTAATCATGCTAGTATTTTGCTTCTAAGTAGCTTATGCCAACATACCTTTCCTATTTTTGTCTCTCCAGGTGACAATAGAAATGAGAAATTGTCCCAGCTATCTCAGTTATTTTAATTTAGCAGAACTTGCAAATGCCAGTACAGACTTCACTGACATGACTGTATTTCTCATGCTATTGTGCTTTAATGTGATTCTACTCGCCTTTTGACAGTTATATTGGAGAGAACAGTTGTGCCTTTTCCCGCAATCACATCAAAGCTGTAGCTAGAAAAAACATAAAAGGAATCTGGCAAGCCTAGTTCAGGTCTCCCTGGTGGTGGTTATAGAGGCAATGTCTT
This sequence comes from Esox niger, assembly GCA_016801105.1. Lineage (NCBI taxonomy): Eukaryota > Metazoa > Chordata > Actinopteri > Esociformes > Esocidae > Esox > Esox niger. The sequence continues at coordinate 42,580 of JACXGJ010001373.1, read as the reverse complement.
TAAACACCATGCCACACATTTGCAGCTATATGTTTGCAGAGTGTCGGTATAGCATCTCGACATTGGATCATGTTGTCACGCATTAAAATCACACCAAGTTTGAATATTTTGCTCAGTTTAAAACCATTAACATGGTTTTAAACTGAGTAATGTTCGCTTCGCTATTTAACAAAGGGTAGTCAGTCAGTCAGTCAGTAAGAGACATTTGCTCTTCTTGGCTGGGTCCGCTTACGTGGTCAGGCAAAAATGATTAAGTGGCCTTTATTGTGGAACTAAAACATTTTCTTGCTTTTCTTTTCATGATTAGACTAGGAAAAACAATTACAAGACCTCACTGACCAAGACCAAGTCAAATATGTGGTCTCCAGTCCGAGACCGGTCTTCAGTACTGCAACACTGGGACACCTGTTAATTGAAATGCATTCCAGGTGACTACCTCAAGAAGCTGGTGTAGAGAATGCAAACACTGTGCAAATCTGTCATCACGGCAAAGGGAGGCTAAAGGTGGCAATGTGGAATACAATAAAACTAAAGAAATACCCTTGAATGAGTAGGTATGTCCAAACTATTGGTACTGTATGTATAACATTAAACAGCTTATTTACAAACTGTAATACTGTATTTAAACTGAAAAATTACAAAGAAATCAACTATACTGACTTAAATCAATGGCAGCAGACTTAGATTTTAATAGACTGTCCAACTACTTTTTATTTGTAAGCATTCTGGAATGTGTTTTTTATTCAGACATTCGATGCAGCACAAAGTTTTTCACTAATTCAGTTTAGAGCTCATACTCTCCATTCAGTTGAATGACTCTGCAATTGACCATATGTGTCTCAATGTGTGTGAGTTCTAGATCCATTCATGACTGTGTGTGCCAACCATAGATTGTGGGATAGGACACATTCTAGACCAGGATACTGTGAGCAGCGTGGCTGGTTTAGAGGAGAGATTGTCTGGCTTCACTACAGTAGACAGTCATGGGACAGACAGAGGCTGCAGGGCCTCAGGGATGCCAGCGCCACTGACAAGGTCCCGGTGTCACATGATGCCATGATGGGATAAACAAGGTCAAACAAAGACAGCTTTTCAGCTGGGTGTGTATCTCTGTCCCTGCCCCAGAGTATGATTGTTTAGAGGGTGACCTAGGGGGGGACAGTGGTCTAAGCCTCTGCCTCTAGTAGAAGCCTCTGCACATACTCCTGCAGTGTGGGTTGAATCCAAGATGGTGCTCTTTCAAAAAAAACTTCATTTCTTATATTTCACTTCTTTCCTGTCCAATAATTCATAAATCGTCTGGAAAAATTTTCTTGAGGGTGTTGCCCTGTAACTTTCTTTTAGCCTTGGGTGTGACGCTGGTCTGTCTGGCTTGGCTTGCTGTAGCCTTTATATTGATTCGTGAGTGGGTGGGGGTAAGGGTGAGTCAGTTGATTAGGTGCCCATGTTGGTACTGTGTATCTGGTTGTCTGGCCAGTGGTGAGCAAGTCTGCTGACTGGTAATACCGTTGGACCCTAAGGCCAGTTCTCAGTCCAACCCAGTTAACACCAGACAAACCCATAACCACCCAGACCAATCCCAGTGATTTCAGTTTAACAGTAATACATTTTATTAGTGTACAGTCAAACTGATGTTTTTGAGTGTGCAAAGTACCAAACATTACAATCATTGCACATATTAGTGATATTCACATAGCAGGGAAAATACTGAGTTAGCAACTCACAGCAGGACAGGCCCCAGTACATTTAGGTTTAAACAAATATTTGCAATGAATCTTCACCAAAATGAAAAGCCACAGTACATTTAGGTTAAAAACTTATTAAAGTATAGAAATTTCAGCAAAATTATAAGGTGCACTCCAGTCACGTGATATCCCCATAAAAATCACTGAGCTCTTTCAAAAAGACTTTTAAGTCATTACACCTTGTCTGAAAGTGGCCTCCCACTGTCTCAGCAAAATTTCGTACTGTGGTAAAGTGTGTAGTTGGTACTGTGGGGAATGAGATGCACTGCTCTGTAGGTTTTACTTAGTTGTCACTCTTAATAAATCTCAAGGTGAGATTTTCAACAGAAAAATATATTTAAGGTTTATGATCATGACAAGAGTGCACATTTTTATCCAAATTCATTCTGGTTCAACCCATGCAATATCCATATATAACTCTGGAGGGAGCCTGTCGTCCATGAGAAATCTGAAATACATTATATACAGTATTTAATGTCAACACTAAATTGTTTGTTAGGAGGCAACATAAAATATGCTTCTAACAACCACAATGTTTTTTTATACAACAGTAACCACCTTTAAGACTGACATATCAGCAACTACCAAAAACAAACAAAATATTATAATACTCTACATATAAGGGATAGTTCACCTGATAACAAAATTACTCTGTAAGCAGTCTATGGACAAGCTTTGTCAGCAATTCATGTTTTGGTTTAGTTTCTTTGGGACAGTTTACAAAAATACACTATGAAACCACCCCTGGTACCTACATCCACGTTTTTCATATGCATTATCAATCAAATTAAAGTACTGTGATTGTGAATCTCAAGAAAGGAACTTAAAGCCTTTGAACGTATATACATTAAAAAAAATAATATTGGTACTATGACTAATGGGATTTTGAAGACATTCATTTGAAGACTTTACTTGCCGATAGTTTCGAAATAATATACAAAAAAGGCTAATAGCTGTTGCGTGACTTGGAATTTGTGCCAAAGAAATTCCATTGCCAGTGGCATAGAGATTCTCCAAAAAATATATTTTTTAACTCCCTTCAGGGTAAATACACCAATATATGATTTAGCCATTTTTATGAACGACTCTAAGAGTAACTGTCCCTAAGAGTAACACTACTGCCATTGCGAATGCCCTGGGCAGTGGGCAGTGGAAAAGTTGTGGTGTTGGAGTGTCTAATATGCACTACCATTCAAAAGTTTTGGGGTACAATGCTGTTCAAAAGTTGAGGGTCAATTAGGAATCTTCTTGTTTTTTAAAGTAATGTATTTGTCCATTAAAATAACATCAAATTGATCAGAAATACAGTGGCAGAGTCACAAAGAAAAAGCTATATCTCAGACAGGTCAATAAAAAAGATTAAGATTGACAAAAGAACACAGACAGTGGACAGAGGAAGAACTCTGCCTAAATGGCCAGCATCCCAGAGTTGCCTCTTCACTGTTGAGACTGGGGTTTTGGCAACAGTTTCTGAAACTAGACACTAATGTATTTGTATTTCTCCTCTTGCTCAGTTTGGCCTCCCACTCTTTCATTTCTGATTAGAACCAGTTTGCACTGTTCTGTGAAGGTACAACACATCGGTGTATGAGATCTCCAGTTTCTTGGAAATGTCTTGTGTGGAATAGCCTTTATTTCTCAGAACAAGAATAGACTGAACTTTCAGAAAAAAAAAAGTTATTTGTTTCTGGCCATTTTGAGCCTTTAATCAAACACACAAATGCTAAAGATACTGAACTAGTCTAAAGAAGGCTAGTTTTACTGCTTCTTTAATCAGCACCACAGATTTCAGTGGTGCTGAAAATGAACTGACCCCACTGTTCTTCCCTCCTATTACCTTGAAATTATGAAGAAACTGGTAAATAGCAACACTGTTTCCATTTTATTTTCTGCGTAGTTGCAGTGTAATGACCAGGCATTGCCAATGCAAACTAAAGCGAAGATCTTCCCTTTTATTACCTTGCTAGTCGTAATAGGAGGGAAGCTCTGTGCATTAGTTTGCAGTGGCAATGCCTGGCTGTTTCAGTGCAACTATGCAGAAGGTATAATGGAAACCCTGTTGACATTATAAAGAAACAACTGGTAAATTGCAAGATATTTGGAAAGAAGAGCTTTGCTTTAGTTTGCAGGGGCAAGGTACGGCCGTTACACTGCAACTACACTGAAAGAGTGACGTTGAAACTAATTGGAAAGAAGGCTAATATAGAGGTAAATTGCATAGTAATAGGAGGACAGCCATTCACATTGCAACTACAGAAGGTAATATGGAGCTAACAGGTAAGTAAAGGGGATTGTTACGGAGGCATTACTGTAAAATTAAGACCATTACTAGCGGCTAAAATGTGAACGTTTGTGGAAAGAACAATGAATAGCCAAGGAACCAGTAGGTACACTGGAAATACACATGAAATAAAAGGTTAACAAAAAGGGAGAAGGCTAATGCATGTTAATAATACAATGTAATTGCAGTATAACTACACTGTGTTATAAATACAGGGGAATTTAACAGTTGAGTTGTGCTGAAATAAAACTAATGTCAGGAAAGAAATCGAGGAGTGGAACATCACGAATGTTGATGGGTAATTGACACATTCTGACATGGTAGTAGCGGTTTTTATTCTGTATTGTTTCATGGAACTTTCCTTACACTTTCCTTGTTATTTAAGCATAAACAAACAAATGATAAATGGGTGACTCGCATGCCCTTAGCGTTTTTTCTACAACTTTACTTGCATCAACTATATTCCACAGGATCGTGCTTACGATTGATGTGTAGTTACCATGTTGCTACGCAGTTGTTTCCTCTTTGTTTCTATGTTGTTTCCTGGAAATTAGTTATTACATCGTTATTTCCATTCTGCCTTATAGTGGTACCACAATGAGCACTATATATCTGATCAGTTAAATTAATGGACAAAAAGATGACACTTCCGGCGCTGGAAGTGTCTGCTGAGCAGGATGTAGATGAAAGGGTTAACACTGCTGGCAGTGTAGCTGAGGCACACCAACAGGTAGTAGCAGGTGTGGTAGGCCAGTGTGGGCTGCCGCACCTTCAGGTTGACCAGCTGAAGGACGTAGTAGGGCCCTGTACTTACCAGGAAAACCACAACTAGGACCAGAACCATCTTGGTGAGGCAGTTTGCTCGCTCCAGGGGCTGGTTGTTAGAAACAAAGCTGATGAGAGTGGAGGGATGTTGGGTTAGACAATATGGTGACCAGCTTTGAAGTGAGAATCAACAAGTTCTACTTCTGCATCAAATATGTGAAAATGTCAAAATTCCTGTGTTTTAAACGAATTACTGAGTGGATAATCGCTTAGTCTCAGTAGCCACAAGGAGAAAGAGAGAAGAGCGAGAGAAAAAGTGAGTGAGATGGTTAAGGGCTACTGAGAACAGCACTGGGTGGAATTCATTGTTTTTCTTTTCATTGTTCTGACTGTTTCATTGTTATGATAAAAAACATCACTGATACCCTGTAGCTGAGTAATAACATTAGCGTTATCTGGCCGATTACCTTCATTTACCTCTCTTTTTATGAGTTGTTTTGCTGGTACCTATCCTGCTTAACAATGTTTTCACATACCAACAAGACCTAATGCTAAGCCTGTTTTAAAAGTTGCTCTGAAAAATATATATACTTTTCCTGTCATATATATTCTTTTAAAAATTCAAAACACCCCACACTTACAGTTGTGCTCAATGGTTGGCATACCCTTAGAGAAGAATTGATAATATATGTAACATTTCTAAAGAAAACATGAGTGAACAGGCAAAACATGTCTATATATTTTTTATGGGATTCACATTCAACTGTAGGTCATAGCAGAATGGCACATTCATAAAACAAAACATGGCAACAAAAAAAGGCAACTGTTCAAAAGTCTTCATACCCTTAGTTTAATATTGTGTATTGCCCCATTTAGCATCAATGACAGTTTGCAGTCTTTTGTAATGGATGTTTGAGGCCATTCGTCTTGCAAAATTTCTTCAGGTCATGCAAAGTCTTTGGTCGTCTTGCATTAACCATACGTTTGCGATCTCCCAAGAGTAGCTAGATGATATTAAGGTTATGAGACTGATGGCTACGCCAGAACGTTCACCTTTTTCTGCTGTTACTATTGGACTCGAGTCAACTTGACCTTGTGCTTCGGGTCATTGTCGTGATGGAAAGTACAAAAGCGTCCCATGTGCAGTTTTGTATTTTCATAAGATTCCCCATGCCTTTAGACCCCGCCCCTCCCAAAAAATATGAGTGAGCCACTACTATGCTTCACAGTGGGGATGGTATTCTGTCCACTATAGGCCTTGTTGACCCTTCACCAAACGTAGCGCTTATGGTTGTGACCATAGAGCTTTATTTTGGTCACGTCACTCCAAATAACAATGTGCCAGAAGCTGTGTGGTGTGTCAGGGTGTTGTTGGGCATATTGTTACTGGGCTTTTTTGTGTTATTGGCACAGTAAAGTCTTCTTTCTGGCAACTTCACCATGCAGCTTATTTTTGTTCAAGTATCGTCGTATTGTGCTCTTTGAAACAACCACACTATGTGATAATGGCTTCATATGTTAACTATCCTTGCATGATCAGTCATATTTTCTAAATCAATGCCAAAATATCACAATTTCTGCCAGGGTATGCAATCTTATTTGCATCTGTACTTTAGAACACCTATCAAAACCATTAATTTCTTTCAAGAACACCTATCGAAGTCTGTCATTTCATTTAAGAACACCCACCAATATCGCTTGTTACTTTTTTGAACACCCACCCAAATCTAATTTAGACCTTTATACTATTTAGAGCTTTATACTCCCATTCAAATAATTGATTTCATCCAGAATCTCTGCGTCTAAGTTACTACCAACAACGACCCTGGTTAATGGCCACATTTGACCACCACATTGCGCTTCCCAGGCTATGACATCATTCCACCTGGCTCTATGCATGTCCACGGGTGACCGACTAGCATGACTCACCGCCGTGCCTTGGAGTTCTTCAGGTGCATCCTCCATGTGTAGCACAGGATCAACATGTAGGAGTGGCAGGGGCAGGAAGAATGATGAGTGTCAGGGCTGCAGGTAAGGATCCATGTGTAGCACAGGATCAACATGTAGGAGTGGCAGGGGCAGGAAGAATGATGAGTGTCAGGGCTGCAGGTAAGGATCCATGTGTAGCACAGGATCAACATGTAGGAGTGGCAGGGGCA